>CAUJNA010003340.1:0-45000 GCA_963377175.1 Effrenium voratum
ATGCGTGGCTGCAGAGCTTGCACTTGAGGCTGTTTTGGGAGCTTCCGCCGTGACCGAGACTGCGTCTGCGCGTGTCTTTTCTGACCGCGTCGGCGACACAGCGCGCGTCTTTTCTGACCGCGCTGTGGATGCGTCTGCGCGTGTGTTTTCTGACCGTGTGGGCGACGCAGCGCGCGTCTTTCCTGACCGCGCCGTGACTGCGTCTACGCGCGTTTTTTCTGACCGCGTGGGCGACGCAGCGCGCGTCCTTTCTAACCGCGCTGCGGATGCAGCTGCAGCCGAAGACCCAGAGCTGCGTGCCTTGTTGGAAAAGCTTCAGAACTCGCTGAGTTGCTTGCAAGCAGGGGGAGAAATTCCTTGCCACTTCACGACCTTGACGACTGCCATCTACCACTGGCAGGACTTAGCGCAAATTTTGCAAAAGTACGACGCCGCCGTGACTCGGCGACGCCATGCTCCGACCCACTAGAGCCGGCAGAAAGGAAGCTGTCCCTGGACAGACGCTTGGTGTTGAAATATCCAGGGGTGGTAGCATGGTACACCGGCTACAAGATGGAACTCTTCTACAAGCATGTCTTGAAGTACGAAGATGGAGAAGGCGTCTTCGAGTGGGGTGCCGGCGGCATCATGCACTTGCATTCCATCAATTTTGGCGCGCAGATGCCACGCGTGGACCCTGCAAGGGAGGAGTGGCGTTTGCCTAGTTCCGAGAGCGTGCGCACTGCTGAAGAATTTGCCCGTGTGCACGAGGAATATGTCACGGACTGGAGCTTCGGCAAAGCGGAGAAATTGTCTCAGCAGGACATTGAAAATGCTCCTGCCCGCAAAACGGCCGCAGACTCCCCCTTGCACTCGGATGCAGAGTCTGACGGATCCGAAGACTTGGAGCTATCCCGTGTCAAGGAGACTGCGCAGCCTGCGCGCAAGCGTGCGCGTTTGCAACCAGAAGCTGCGCCAGCAGCATCCCAGCAGGAGCCTCCTGGTGCGCCTTTTCTGGCCGCCAGGGAGCAGTTTTCCCAGCAAGCCTTGCCAGTGGATGCAGATTTTGCACGAGTGTTTCCTAGTCCCACTCGCATGGCGTACGTGAAAGACGGTGCCGGAAAGCGAAAAATTGTTCAATTGACTTGCCAAGAAAAGGCACTGTTGCAAGATTTGGAGGCACTTTTGGCACAAGCAGAGTGGCACCCCTGCCGCATAGGCACAGAGCAAAAGGCATTGCTCATGACCAACAATTGCCAGCTGGTCAGACGCGTGCGTCGAAAGTGGTATCGCAAACGTACAGAGAAGTGCAACATGCACGACCGACACAGTGGCCACGGTGTGGAGGTACCTCCGGTGTATGTGGAGGTGGCCATGGAGCAGGCAGCAGGGCAGCTTGTAGGCGACACTGGTCGGAGACTTATCTCAGAAGAAGTCTTTGACCTTGCTGTAGGCAGCTTGAACTTGTTCCAGCAGCCCTTGCGCCAAGATGTTCGCGCCAGGATTGGCGAGTATGATGTGTTTTGCATGCAAGAGGTGACGCCCAGCACTCTTCCTGCTATCTTGTCTGCGGGCCGCGAGTTCGGTTACGATGTAGTGAGTCCCGCGCAGCGTGGCCACAGCACGCTGGAAGGCTTTGATGTGTGCATGCTCTTGCGCAACGCTACGGTGACGCGGCTTCGTGTGGGAGTCGTACCTTTGACAGCTGCAGGCGTCCGGCACTTACTGCATGTTCAAGTGCAGGTAACCAAAAACGGAGCATGCTTGGCGCTTGCCACTGCGCACTGCACCGCCAGCGCAGAGTTTGCAGCGCAGCGAGCCTCGGAAAGGGAAGTAGTTTGGAATGCCCTGGAAGCTTTGCCGGTGGGCGGCTGCATTTTTGCCGGGGACACTAATACGCATGCCTCAGAGAAGATGCCTGAGCGCTATCAGGAGCGCTGGCAAGATGCTTGGGAGGCAGATGGCGCAGAGGTGACTTTGTCAGGCACTTGGTGTCACGACTGGATGGACACGTCCCATCCCAGTGTGCAAGCATGGCGCTTCGACCGTTGCTTTTTCTTGTCGCGCGCATTTCGCCGAAGATGAGGGTGCGACTTTTCTGTCCGCCACTCAGCAGCCTCCTGGTGCGTCTCTTCTGTCCGCCAGTGAGAGCCAGCCCGGCGACCGTCCAGTGCCGAGGTCGGCGCGGCAGCAAACCGTACGGCTCGTCCAGGGCAGCTTTCAACGTGTTTGGGGAGTAGGCATGTCCGACCATGCCTGCATCAGCAGCCGCTTTCTTGTCCAGGCAGGCGCAGGTGTGGAAAATATGCCGCAAGCAGAGTACTTGCGCGTGGTGCGGCCCGGCCTGGGAAGCAAAGTGGCACGCCGTCCGGCAGAACATGAAAGCTGCGCTCGCAAGACGCAGACATATGCCTTTTGCAGCAAAGACTACGAGAAGTCACGCATGCCGCCAGGCAAAGGGGTCATCTTGGAAGACCCCCGGCGTAAAGGGCTGTACCGCCTGTACGCCCGCAGGAACTGCCATCATGTCAACACGCATGATCCTTTGAAGGCCATGGGCTTGGTGGCAAACGTTGACGATCAGGTAGTGCTGACCATACAGGCAGCAGTTAACTACCTCACAAAATATATGGGCAAGCTTGGCAGCGGCCACACGGCCACCAGCCGGATCGGTGGCCTGCTAGAGGATATACTGTGCCGCATGCGCGACGATGAGACCATGACTGTCACGTCGCTGCTATCGAAGCTATTCATCCATACGGCTGTGCCTGACCAGATTTGCTCACTGGAAGCATGGCACGTCTTGATGGACTTGCCGCGCGTGCGGTCCAGCCGATTTTTTGTGAATCTGAATGCCAAGGAGCAGCCTGTGGTCAAGGAGCTGCAAGCCATCCAAACTGGCACGGAGCAAACTACCGTGACTAAGCAAACTAAGGTAGACATTTATGCCAGCCGCTTGGAGAAGCTGCGTTTGGGTGGCGGCTTGTCCGTCGAAGCCGTGCGAAAAATGTCCTTGTCTCAGTTCGTTGGACGCATAGATCGTCGGGGCAGAAACTTGAGCTTGCGCAAAAAGCCCGCGATCGTCAAGGAGAAGCCTTACTTGAATCTAGACGGCCGCAGACCGAATGCTAGCGACATGGCGAGATATTGTCTGCGACTGCACAGGCCTTTTACAGCGGCAGAGGCAGATCCCAGAGAGCTGTCGGATCGTGAGGCCATAGAGCAATTGCATGCGTTTGTGGCCTCCAATCAGTGCCCTTTCTGGCTGAAGAAGCGCTTTGCTCAGCAGAATAAAGCCAAGAAAAAGAAATCTTCAGCAGCTGCGCCGTCCGAGGCACGTGCAGCGGACTGCGGCCACGTGGGAAGCTTGCCCACTGCCGAGCAGCCTTCTCACAGTGTTGCCGCCGCCAGCAACGACGCGACTGTTCTATCCGTCGGGCGGCCCGTAGACGTGCAAAGTGCTAGCACCGCAGCATGTCTGGTAGCCACCGGGAAGGATGCGGCTTTTCTGCCCGTCCTTCCCACAGTTGAGCAGCAAGGTCGGTCTCAAAGTAGCGTCGCTGCAAGTAGCAATGCAACTTTGCTGTCTGCTGCAAAGCCTGCTGCTGGTGCCACAGCTCAGAGTGTTCTGGAGGACACCTCCGCAAATAGAGCATCTGTGGCGGAGCAGCATGGGTTTCCGTGGCAGCCAGCGCACGGAGAAATGAGATACTCGGTGCAGGAAGCTTGTCAAGGCAAGAAGCCAACGCCCAAGCGTCTACAGCTGGAGCTTTACTTGGAGGCAATTTTGGGAGAGTGGCCGCGGAAAGGTGGCCCCGCCACGGAGCTCATGCAAAAAGTTGTTTTTCAGATGCTTGCGCTTGATTTGGTGCCGTATGTCAAGCGCGGCAATGGCCTTGTCAAGCCCGGCTTGTCAAAAAAGTGCTTGGAGCAGCTTTGTACAGTGCATTTCAATTACATGGGCTCCCAAAAACCTGCCGGCAAGGAGCAGAAGGCTATCAAGAATAAACTGTATGCAGACTTATGGGAAGAAGTGAAGCACAGGATTCTTCGTGAGTGCGGTGTATGCGTCGGCCACGGCGCCAAAAACCGCATAGCTGTCAGTCAGGGAGCAGATCTGTCCTCGCCAAGCACAGAGGGACAGTGGCGCTATGCTGTATTCTGTCCCCATCCGTGGCGCCAGGACGATGAAGACTTGGAAGATCCTGAGGAAAGAAAAGCCAAGCGTGCCAGGTTTGTTGCCGGAGCCATGCAGGAGCAGAGCATGGGCCGGCCCGGGTATAACCCGTTGCACGAAGCGCTTGTGCCTTTGGACGAGGATGCTTTGCTTTGTGTGGACAAGGAGACTCGCTCCGAGTGGGATGCTTTGAATCCTTTTGCTTCCAGCTTGAGCCTGGAAGCTTTGCCAGATGATATGACTAGTGCCATTTTGCCTGAGACTCATGCTTGGACTTTACGTGTTGGTCAGGGTGGTATTTCGCACGCAGATGCGATCGCCCTGATTCCAAAGCAAGCAGGTGTCGATGCGGCTTGTCTGCCCGCCGATTCCTCCGCCCCGCAACGTGCTCCACAGCCAGCAGGCGTCGATGCGGCTTTTCTGCCCGCCGACGCTATCGCCTTGCAGCATGTGCCACAGCCGATGCAGGCGTCGATGCGGCTTTCCTGCCCGTCGATGCCTCTGCGCCGCAGCTTCCACAGCTTGATCCAACGCAGCAGTCTTTTGTTGCTCACATGTCCGCCTGGTGTGAGGCATACTTGAGCGCGCCATCTGCTTCCGGCGTGAATTTGCCTCTGCCAGCAGATCTGGGTGGTCTTTGGAAGCTGTGCGGCCCCGTCTTGTTGTTAGGGACTGCAGGCACAGGCAAGACGACAACAGTGCAAGCTGCCAATGCAGAGATGGGGCAGCGCGGCATCAAGGACCGCATCGTGCGTGCCGCGTATACCGGTGTGGCTGCCAGCAACATGGGCAGCGGCGCGCGCACCATAGCGTCCTTGTTTCGCTTGCGCCCAAATGGTGGCGGCGGTCTGTCCTCGCTCTCCGAAGAGGACATGGCCGCCATGGCCACAGAGCTCGGAGAGATGGCAGTGCTTGAAGTGGACGATGATCGAGAAGAAAGTTTTGGCATACATTCACATGCGCTTGCAGCAGTGGCGGTACGCAACCTACCACCCTAAGCACTGTGACCGCAAAGGCGCCTGCAAGTGTGGCGCGCGCTTGCCTTTTGGTGGCGTCAAAGTCGTGCTTGCGGGCGACTTTGGCCAGCTGCCCCCCGTGGCAGTGAAGGATGACGCAACTTTGCTCAGCACGGCCGCCCAGGCCACGGGCAAAGATCATGCGGATGTCAACCTTGGGGCAAGATTGTTTGGCAGCATCCGCAACGTGATTCGCCTGCGACGTGTGCATCGGCAGGCAGGTGTTTCGCTGTACAAGGAGTCACTGCTGAGACTCCGCGATGCTGCACACACAAAAGAAGATGTCGCGTTGTGGAAGACACACGATCTCACCAGCACAGAGTGCACTTTGACGGCCAAAGAAATCCGGCGCTTCCACGAAGAATGCGTGCACCTTTTTTGTGAGAAGCAGCGCGCCGGCCAGTTCAACGGCCGCCGTTTGGGCGAGGACGCTGCAGCAGAAGGTGGCACGGGCATTTTGCGCGTGTGGTCGGCAGACTCGAGCCCGTTGGTAGAGCGTCATTCTTGTGACTCCTTTGGCGGACTGCGCCGAGTTTTGCACTGCACCCGGGGCGCTCCCGTGATGCTGACGTCCAATGTTCGCACAGTGTGGAACTTGGTGAACGGCTTGCGTGGCAAGATCGTCGGAGTTGTCCGGCATGCAGCGGCGCCCGTCTTTTCTGACGGCGCAGCAGGTCAGCAAGCAGCTCAAGCGAAATCACGGAACGCAGCAGAGGTCGGAGGCTGCTCAGCATCAAGCTTGAAATATTTGATTGTGGACTTTCCGGGCTACCTTGGGCCATGCATGGTAGAAGGCCATCCAACATACGTGTGCATTGGGCTGCAACGCGTTCGACATGAGCGCATGCCCATGCTCTACCGCGAGCAGTTCCCGCTGGTATTGAGCTATGGCATGACAGTGCACAAAAGCCAAGGATTGACGTTGTCCGATGGCTGTGTGTTCGATATGGCGCACGAGCCTACTTGGCAGCCGTTTCGCACGGTGCCTGGCTTGGCCTTTGTTGGGCTGTCACGCGTGACCGATTTCAGGCACATGGCGTTTCGCCACGTGCCTGACTACTGGGTGTTTCGTGCCGTTGCAGAGACCGCCTTGTTTCGGTACCGCTCCACTTTAGAGGCACAGCTGGACAAAAAGCACGATGAGACTGCTGGACGCCATTTCTTTGGCAAAGCCTCCTTGCAAGATGACCTCGAGCGTCACAGAAAGTGGTCGGAAGCAAAAACTGGAGCCCCATGGAGCGAGGCGGAGCTGGCAGACCGCACTCAGATGCTGTCCCTCCGTGGCGTGCTGCCAGACCCTGGCTACACGGACAAGCCACAACGTTTGCCGGCCAGCGAACTCGGCGGCGGCCGCAACAAGCGTCGCACCATGCGCGGTGTTGCAGGTGCCGACGAAGTCGCTGCGGGAGAAGACGAAGACGGAATGCCGCACGAGGATGATGATGCTTTGACTCCAGATCAGCTGCAGCAGATAAAGGAGGAGGCAGAGCATCGTCAGATTCTTGCTGAGTTCTATGAAGAGCTGGATGCACAGAACTCGACATACCTGACGCGAGAAGAAATGGGCATCAGCCCCGAAGACTGGTATGCGTGAGGGATTATCTATTGCTTCAAAGACTGTGTCTGTTCTGACCGGTTTTGGCAAGCCAGTGGTAGCGCCTAGCATTGAGTGGGCATTTTTGGCACGCTTTGGCAAGCAGATGGTGTGCACGAGCAGCAAGCTGCGCAGCGGGCGCAGGGTACTTTGAGGGGAGGCATCTACAGGAATCTAGACGCCAAGAGTGCCACAGAATCTGGACGCCAAGTAGGCACTGCAGAGTCGTAGCGTAGACAAGCTCGTCGTGGATCATTTAGACATTGGTAGTAAGATGATCATTGGTGTTTTCTGGTCGCAGTTGAAGCTTTGGTAATGATCCACATTACGTGAGCTTTCCTTGGGAGCAATTGAAAACGAAGAATCACTTGGTTGGTTCATGGTACGGTTAGTTCTTTTTGTCTGGTATACTGGCCCCTGGTACCAAGCCGGCTCCACCGCTGTCAACTCAGACTCCCACACGTGGAGTCACGGGATGAGGGTGGGCGGGTTGACATGTGGAGACCCCTTGTTACATTGGTTTCTTGTTTGTTGCTTTGTGTACGGTACGGTTTGTTCAACGGACACAGATTCCTTCGTTTTCATCAGGTCACGTGCGTCTTTTCTGACCACGTGAGTTGGTGCTGCGTGTATACTTCATCTGACAGATGGCAAAAAAAACAATGCAGACGTTCGCGATGCCGTGAGTTGTGTCCTGGCTACGGTTTTTTGGGAGTGATGTGCGAGGGAGCTGGAGTGATCGCGACGACCATGATAGATATCAGGCAACAGAGGCGAAGGCAAGCTTGGGGTTTTTACAGCATGTTTTTCCGTGTTTCATTGTCGACACCTGCGTTTGTCAACACAACACAGAACAGAGTTGTCTCTTATCCGCAGCTGGTTATGCATGAGCTAAATATGGCTGCAACATTGCAACATCATGACAGCAAGCACTGACACAGCTTCATCACAAGCCCAGGCACCGACACAGCATCACCGCAACAAAGCAGGGAAATCACAGCTTTTTTTTTCTAGCAGCGCGGCTTTTCTGCCCGCTGTGCCATGGCTGCCTCAGATGCGCAGTGGTACCGCTTGGAGGGAGACTTGCTTCAGAGGCTGAAAGGCCGCTATGAAGCGGCGCTGGAAGTGCCGCAGCGCAGAGAGGCGAGCGAGTGCTGCTGCTGCCACGCTAGGCGAGCGCGGCTCCTGCAGAGGCACCGCCCGGACAGAGCTGAGCCTCAAGCGGGCCCCAGATGCGTTCAGACAGCGCGAATTGGTTTGAGCTGAATAAAATAAAAAATATTCAGTCGGTCGGACGAGCACGTCCTTTTTTCTGTCAGGGATTCTGTTCTGTCATCTACCGCGCCACAGCGAGGGCGGCGCTGCCCTGCAGGTTCAGCGCAGTGAGGAGCTCTCTTGCGCGCCTTCTCGACCCGCTCCAAGGCAGCGAGGGTTGCGCTCTTGGCCGCCAATGAGACCGGCAGCCGCTCAGCGATTTTCTTGCTGACGAGCTGCTCCTCCACCTCGTAGAGCTCCCTCTCGATCTGGGCCAGCGATGCGATGTCGGCCAGCGATGCGATGTCGCTTCTGCGAATGCGGCGCTGCCTCAGGGCCTTGCGCTTCTCGCGGAGCGCTTCCATCGCCTCCCAGCTCTCCTCCTTGCGCTCCTTGGCCGCCGCGGG
The DNA here is from genome assembly GCA_963377175.1 of Effrenium voratum. Classification (NCBI taxonomy): domain Eukaryota; class Dinophyceae; order Suessiales; family Symbiodiniaceae; genus Effrenium; species Effrenium voratum. The sequence goes on from CAUJNA010003340.1 coordinate 8,428, forward strand.
AGCAGCGCTGCGAGCCGTGCGCTGATTCAGGCGCTTGCGAAGCTGCGCGAACTGCGCGAACTGCGCGAAGTGCGCAGCGACTGCAGCGACAGCTGCAGACTGCGCCGCGCGAAAGCGCGAACATAGAACATCGCACCTCTCTCTTTAGAGGGGGTTCTATTCCACCTGGCAGGCTCCTGGACTCGTCCGTCCAGGAAACAACCTCGTCCTGCGAAGGATTCGCTGCGTGCAGGCGTGTGGCGACCCCCAGATATGCGGTTTGGCAAAATGCCCCGCAGCTGCGTTTCTGCAAGGCGAGCCCCCTCAAAGGAAACCCTGGCTGGCTTTTTGGCTGGCTTCTGGCTGGCTTCTATCAAAAAAAGAGGTTTGGCTGGGCTTTCTGGCTGGTTTGGCTGGCTTTCTGGCTGGCTGCTGGCTGGCTTTCTTTTTTTCCCCCTGTTTTTTTTAGCTCGCCTTGCAGAAGGGCATTTTGCAAGCATATCTAGGGGTCGTTATGTTGCAGCCACACGCCTGCACGCAGCGTTTTAGGTTTCGAATCCTTCGCAGGACGAGGTCGTTTCCTGGACGGACGAGTGCCAGGAGCCTACCAGGTGTTCTGGTTGTACTCGCGGCCCTTCAGCCACGGTGCGGCCGTAGTTTATGTCGTCGCAGCGCTGGCCGTTGGCGAAGAGCGTGCCAAGATGCCCCTGAGCGGCGTCAGCGCCCGTTCGGGCGACCTGGCTTGGTTCACTTTCAAGGCGCTCGACGGTGATGACGTGTTCATCTACCTGATAGCCTAGCACGGGAGTCTCTGTGCTGGACTAGCAAGGCTCCATAACTCAATCGGAAGAGGCGCGCAGCTCTAAAGCTTGGAGGGTGCGGGCTCGATTCCACCAGGCGCGGGCACGGATCTTTTTCTGGTGAGCCTTAGGGAATTTTTCCCTCGCCCGAGACGGATCATCTCCGAGACGGATCTTTTCGCCTCGCCCGGCGAGCGCCTCTCCTGAGAATAACTCTATTCCAAGGTCCGAGACGGATCTTCCGAGACGGATCTTTTCGCCTCCAGCGTTGCTGCCGAAAGCAACCCAGCGCATTGCTCCTCACGCGTGGTTGGCAGCCATTCCAACATAGACAAGGGCGGCGCTCCCAGCTGGCAAAACCTTGCTGTCTTCAGTTTTTTCGCTAAGTAGGAAAAGTGCTTAAGCTCTGCTGAAAAAGCTGAAGACGAGCACCCAACGCGTAAGTGCGGAGTTGGATGACGAGGGAACTAACTTAAGAACGGTCTTGTACACCTTGCGTGGAGGTCCGTGCGGCCTGATCACCCGCTCCACTGGGGCACTCGCATTGATGGGGCACAGCCCGCAGCTTAAGCAAGGCTGCAAGGGCGGTCTGCAGGGCGGTTTATAAAACGGTAAAGTTCTCGGCTAAGATCGTCTGCCAATTCAGCCAGGCACGTGTGGGGGCTGCAAGTGCACGTCTGTGTTGACCTGGCAACTGTGCTGTCCAGAACAAGGCGTGGTTTTTTTCCTTCTGCAAAGACCACATTAAATTGGTCACCCCACCCCATGATTGCGCAATGGCGCGAAGCGGTGCAGTCGGAACGGCTGGCCTGGGTCAAGGCTTGAAGAAAGGGAGTTTGAAAAGCAGTACTGCTCAGCCATTGCAACCACGGTGTTGTAGGGCCTGCAGCGGGCGTACAGCGTGGGGCAAAGCCAGGAAAGAAGTGCGCGCCTTTTGGATTTGCGCGTTCAGGGTTGTTTGGGCTGGGAGCAGTGCAACAGGCCTTAACGCTCAGCGTTACATAGCGTGCTTCGAAACACTGGCCCAGCTGGCCCTCATGCGCATTGCATGGAAAACGGAAGGCCACACGCACCACAGCGGAGCGTTTTGCTTGCCGGATTGCTTTGTTTTTTCCCTGGCTTGTCCCCCGTTTGTTGGCTTGAAGCATTCTAACTAAAGAAGTTTCAAAGTCTGAAGCACGACAAAAATGTGTCCTAGATCAACGTTGTTTGAAATCGCGACTTGTGCAGTGCCGCGCGCCAATAGCTATGTGTTGGTTTCAGACATGTGCCACGTTTTCAACTTATGAAAATAGTTCGATTGCACGGGATGTGTGTTGATTTTAAAACGACAACACGAGGAGCCAAAATATGTACAGCTTTGCAATGTAAATGGAACTTACCTCGACTTTTTTGCCACAAACAATTTTAACGAAACTTTAAACAAACGACAAGAACATAAAAGGAAAAACATGCCAAGCACATTTTCCTTCAACTTAGCAATGTGCAGCTTACCAATGTAAACTATCATCTGTTATTGGAAAATATGCTTGGCATTTTTGCAGTGGATGTTGTCTTTAGGCATGTCTTGTAGAGCCTGACATCATGAACGTATGTGGGCCTTGTGGATCATTTTTTTGCCACGTCGCTGACGCGCGGGGTCAAACAAACATGAATTAGCCAGTTGTTATCGACTAAACAAAATGTATGCGCACGAACTGCAACAAAATTGCAAGCAGAGAGATTGTGCAGCGAAGCTGCTTGCAGCGACGGCAGTTGGTTGAACAAACAGATGCTGCAGGAAACCTGCGCCAAAAACGTACTTCTCGTTGTGTGTTCCCAGGACGGGCTGGCTGCCCGGCTTCGTGTTGCTGAATGTTCAACAGGAATACCATGTTGGCAGCGGCCGGCGCAAGCAGCTTCGCCTTTTTGCATGCTCAGCTGAAATGGGGGTTGGGAGTTGCGTCGGCCCTTATGCAAGGATTTCAGGCTGGGTTAGCTGGTGTGGGTGCAACGCAACATTCATCGGGCAGGCGGCAGGCTGATTGCTCGGTAACGCAGCGAGTTTGATTGTTGGCTACCCGAAGCCAGTTGGCCCCCAGAACGCCACAGGTTTGTGCTAACAGTTTAAAAACGGTGAGCATTGAGCATTGAAGAGCATGCAGGGAGCGGCAACAGCAACAAGTCTCAGTTTTTATTGGTACTTGCCCGGAAGGTGCGGACCGCGGAGCACCTTTGCGAGCTCGTTCCCCGCATGTTCCGAGCCATTTGCAAACATGCTCGTGTGAAGTGTCGGAGCCGAGGTGGTTTCAAGCTTGCCAAACAAATGCGAATCCCGCGGGAGGCCATGTTTTTCCGCTATCCTCTTTCTCGCATTGTAACGCTTTTCAAATGTTTCAATCCTGGCCACGCGCAAAAAAAAACACTAACACAAACGCAGCACGGCTGAAATGGCGCCATTTCAATTTCGACTGAGGATTTGTCCGAGCTTTGGCCGGCTACAGTTTTGTTGCGAATGGTTCATACCCGGAGCACCCTGTTTTGGCCTCGCATCGTTTATCCGTTCGAAGGCGCAAAGGTCTCATTGTCAAGTACCCACATTGAGCATCGGTCTCCCACACCGATGAAGGCGCCAGGGCCACAAAGAACAATGCTTTTAAGAACCCTTGTTGTGAAATCCCGGTTTATGGAAGGTGCTTTTGAACTTTCGCGAAAGCTGGAGAAAGTTAGACAGAGATCCGGATTTCGGACGGCTTGGTTGAAGGTGTTTTCGCCAGCCGCTGCTTACAATTTTGGGCACTTTTGGAGTGCAGAGCAGTACATTAGAGAATGCTTGGGAATTCCAACTTTGCAGGGAAAACACGCAATGCCCCACACTGGCTGCACAGCAAAACCGAATATTGACTTGAGCTGAGCTTGGCATTCGCCATGGCGGACTTCAAGCCCTTCTCGGCATACATCGTGGATGCTTGCCGGACTCCTCTCCCTCACATGGCTTGTCCATGATATTTGTCGGATGCGACTGCAGCATTCACATCAACGTTCAATTCAACCTCTATACGAGTTGATGATTGCAACCTCTATACGAGTTGATGATTGGCTTGGAAGGTGGAACTACATGCGGGGAAGTACAACTTATGAAAGCGCAATCCTTTCCTCACCCCCTTCCTTTCAGACAAGTTGCACCTGGGAATGAGGCCCCCAAGCTTCCCCAAGGCTTGACCAAGGCTTTTCTAAGCTTCCTTAAGGCTTCTCTAAGCATCCCCAAGCCTTCTCCGAAAGGTTCCGCAAGGCTTCCACAAGCCACCTATCACATCCCAAAGGGCTTTGAAAGGGGGTGTTGAGGCCTCATAAACAACTGAGTGGATGGCCTCCATGCGGGCACTTCCAAGACAATGGCCGAAAATTGGCCACAGTTTACCACTCTTTCATGAAGCCCAAACATGCTTAGGGAAATACAGATTGGTGTGCGCAGGCTTGCCGGGGGCAAGAGGAACGGAAAGTTGTCAGGTTCGGGCTCTCAGAGAAGCAGTGTCGTATTTGCGAACGGGATCAGCTGCGTTGCATTTGTTTTGGTACCAGGAACGGAGGCGAGCCATTGAGTGTCAAACACGTGGACAGCCAGTCTCGGAATTCAATTCCTTGCCACGGCAACACCCATGGCTTCCCCCAAAGTCGCTTGTGTTGGGTCGCGTCCCATGGTCCCATCCAAACCTGATGAGGTTCGTTTGCTGTTCCACTGTTTTATGTCATTTTTGTACATCCCTGAGGCTACCAGCCGGCCGAACTGGGGGCTGCAGTGTGTGACGCGCTGGTGGAAAGACAGCGGTTGGCAGGCCAAGAGGCTGGGGGGACTTTGTATTCAGGGGACCTTTGTGATTTCGGGATCAAGCCGTTGATTTTGTTGGTGCAGCTTTGCATTGGCGGATGCGCACTTCAAAAGCGCAAGCGTTTAAGATGACTGTTAGTTGGCTGGTTGGCTTTGGACGGCAATGCGCCCTGCCTGCATGTGTGCCAGGTGGAAGATGTAATTTTTGGCTGCGTGAGCCAAGTGGGAGCTCAGGCAGGTGGGCCAGTTTTGTTGACTCGTTTTGCAGAGGCTTCAACGCAAAGACCACTCAGGGGCCAAAGATTTGATTTCCCCCCTCGTTTGTTGAATTGAAAGGCATGGGGATACAAGGAATTGCAGCAGTTGCTTTGCACCTCTGCCATCCTGGGAAGGCCTTTCTGCTCGAGTCTGTCACGTGTTTGCGCGGACCTCCCCTCCCCTCCCCTCCCCTCCCCTCCCCTCCCCTCCCCTCCCCTCCCCTCTCCCTCCCCTCCCCCCCTCCCCTCCCCTCCCCTCCCCTCCCCCTCCCTCCCCCTCCCCCTCCCTCCCAAAGCACGAAAAAACTGAAGAAGCATACCAAGTTCAAACAACGCACTTTGAAAGAGATATGCAAATTAAGGAACACATAACATGCTATAATCTTTACAAATCATAAGTATAATATGATTACACCATATAAATTTTCAATGTTATAATTATAGTAAAATGACAATAAACAAATATCGACCACAATAAAGGTTACATCATGTCGTTAGATATTCTTTGCTACCAAGGATTTTGAAATGACATGAAGTCACCTCAAGGAGTTTGTCGTGACATCATGTCATCTTAAATTCCCTGCCCTTCAAGAATGTGGTAAAATCCATAATTTAGGTTGGGATCAGGGTATTGGCGCCCCAAGGAATTTGTCGTGACATCATGTCATCTTAAATTCCTCGGGGTAAAGAATGACATTATTGGAATTCAAGAAGAACTGTCTGACTAAATGACAATTGAACAATAATTCTAATACTTTTTTAAGATTAATATCTATGAATACATCCCTGTGTTTTCATCTTTAATTACTGACTCGATTAGTTCCATTGTATAATAACAACAGTTTTAGTTTTATTATTAGTTATGACAACTTCTTCATCTACATTCTCTACTTCATTATTTTTCTTGATATAATCATAAACAACTTCTATCCATATAAACGATAAGATAACCTATACTTTCATTTTTTGTTTTGTAAAGTTGTTTCATGGTATCGTCTTTATTCCATCTATATTCTACAATATTCTGATGATGTTTATAATTTAGATGCTTAAATACATATTTGTCATCATAAGTTTTACCACAACTACAATGAACGATAGTCATATATATAATAAACAAATGGTTATATTTAATCTTATTATTGAAATATTTGGGACTCAGCAATGAGGTTTCTTCGCACTGCACACATAAGCGGGGTTCAAACTAGTTATCCTTAATGCTTATGATTGAAGCAATGAACATTTGTTCCATTTATGATATCCCTATATCATAAACGATAGTTCATACAATATGAATTATAATTATTATTCTTTAAGTATTCATAATATTACTTTTATTATTCCTGAAGTAAAACCAATTGATGAAATAAGAACTAGACTTTAAACAAAGTAATCACGAGGTTGTCCCTAATTTACCGATGAGAGCGATGATTGTTGGACCGTCTGGGAAGTGGAAAATCAACTTTACTTGTTTCAATGATACTTTATATGTATAGAGGAGCATTTGGAAGAATGTTTAGCTGGTCTCCATCAGTAAATTTGGATAGTATTTGGTCGTAGTGAAGAAATACATTCAGGAAGGTTTAAAAGTTGATACTGATAAGGAACCGTGTTGGTGGGATGAGTTCAATTTTGAAGATTGAAAAGAGCTATAGAAACTAAAAATAGAATAATTGAATATCAGAAAACAAACAAGGATGCATAATATATTTAATATTTTGATAACTTTGGATGATGTATCTGATAATCCAGCAATAACAAGAAATAACAAATTGTGAAATGCTTTATTTGGTAGAGGTCGTCATAGTGGAATATCAACACATGTCAGTCTTCAAACATCATCAATAGTGCCACCAGTTATCACAGTGAATATAAGTCATTTGTTTTATTATAAAGTTAGACACTTCAAATAAATTGACATATTACAAGATGAATTATCAGCAGTTGTTAGAAGCGATAATTTACACGAAAGCAAGAAGCTAATTTATTAAATATATGAGACCGCCACTATGAACCACATAGTTTTTCTATATTAACCTTTTAGAAAATAATCCTGGTAAAATGTGTATGAAGGAGTTTTCACTTTTCACATCATTTTGAATATCAGTAAATCATATTTAAAGTTATAATACTATTTAATCTTATACAATGCGTAAAAAGGTAATACTTATTCTATAAATGTTTTTCTATAGATTTAAGTGTCAAAGACTGTTATGTTGGACGTACTACAAATTTTGTTAAACGAAAATGTGCTATTAAACTAATACTGAGAAAGAAAACGATAAACAACTATAATCAATATGTATATCAATTTGTTCGTGAAAAGGAGGATGGAATACTGTTGAAATGGTTTTAATACAGAATTTGAAATGTGAAAACCGTTTAGAAGCATCAATGAAAGAAAGAGAATATAAAGAACAATTGAACGCACCATTAAACCTACTAAATCCACACAACAAATGAAGACAGATTAGAACAGGCAGAAAAGTATAGTGAATGGAAAAAGGAAGACAGAAAACAAGTTCCTGACAAACACAAAGAAAGAGACAAAGCAAAATACAAAAAGTTTAGTGATGCAATAAAAGAAAAAGCAAGAGACATATATTGGTTAAAAAAGGATGAAATTAATGAAGCAAAGAAAGGCAAATATCATAATCATGGAGGGAAAGCGAAAAATACAATACATTGTAAGAAATATAGAGAATAACATAAAGAAGAGGTGAAAGAAATGAATAAACGATGGTATAATAATATGAAAGAAGGAACATAATGTGAGTGTGGACAAAAGTTGTTAAAGCATAACTTATCAATACATATATCAAGGAGAAAGCACCAATAATATTAAAAATCAATAGCACAATCAATGTTTTAAAGTTAAATAAACTACCAATATTATAAAATGTTAAAAGTGATTCAATGAAGAATATATGAATAACCAGTAAGGTTTTTCGGCGATGATATACCAAAACAGATTCAAGAATACCGGAAGCAAAGACTACAACAATTAGTTGAGTGTGAATGTGGTGAAACTTGTAATGAAGGATGCTTTTGACCAGAGTAATGTATTTGTCATATTGCTTTTAAGGAAGAAGAAAAATTAAGGAAAGAATTAGAAGAACATTTTACACATAGAAAATGATAGTGGTAGTGATAGTGATAATTATAGTTATGGTGGTTCAACAAGAGAGCCAGATGATTGATAATATTCACCAATTTTGATATTATCAATTTAGAACAAACTATAACTACATAAATTTAACGCAGGTAATTTATAATGATTCTTATCACTTTCTTCTTCTTCCAACTTATTTACTTGTTCATATAGTGTTTTACACTTTTAATCAATAGTCGCTGACGAGTATCCTCATCATCAATTTGATCTAATTTATCAAGAGGTGTATTTTTCAATATCAGTTTTCTTTTTGAAAAAAAACACATTATGTATTATTTAGATTTTTCTTCTTTCAAATCCTTAATTTCTTTTTCCGATTTTTCAACTTTATCTATTGCTTCAAGCAGTGCTTTATGTAATAATATTGGAACTTCTTTATATTCAATGCCTACATATTCACGACTGGTATGAACTACATTACTAATTTCTTGTGGAACTGCTTTTAATAATTCATCAGCAATATAACCTACATGAAAGGCATCCTTATCGTTTCTATCTTTCCTTTTGAACTTTTAGGTTTAATTTTCTTAATCGTATTTATACAATTAGTTTTAAGCAAATCTACATCGTATTTCAATCTGGCATCACCATTGTCCATTAGAGAAGCATCTTTGGTTACAGTTCCAGCAGCAATATCATTAGCGTCACCCAGTATTTACTGTTGTTTCAAATGTCTTATCAATAGATAAAAAAATCGAAAGTGTAGTTGAACTATCTGCCACTCTAAACGCCGTGTTTGTTGTTCTGAATATTACATCAATTGTAGATACATTAGTTCCATCATAGTAACTTGATATTTCACTTGTTCCCATTAATATATCTGTTCCAGTTGTCATTGAAATATTGTCGAAAAATTAAACCGCTGTTAAATCAAATGATTGAATGGTATTAGTTGCTAAATAAGCATTTTGAACTGCTAAATTAGTATCAACGGCTACTAATGTGCCACCATTAGGTGCTATATGATTACTTCTTAATGCTCCACCAGTTTTGACATAAACATCGTCAGCAATTAACTACCCATAACATCTACGGTTGCAGTAGAAAAAGTCCATCCAGTAGAAATATCAACTGCTCCAACTACAATAGATTGAACGGCAGGGTCTCCACAAATGAACCTAAATGAAGAATTAGCATCAGTGTTTCTCATATCAAAAGATGAAACCGCACTAACGGTATAATTCTCATTTTGTATCAATTGTTAAGTTACAATAAGTAGCAGTATTAACATTATCACAATTAGCATCAGCATTTGTATAAATATTACCTAACACGTCAACAGGTCTATTAAACATGGTTCTATTAACTAATCCATCACACATCATATACTGGTTGCTTGCGTTGCTCACATCACCAACACTCACAGCAACAAAATTATTATGTGCCATATATAAATCTTCTATTGCATCAGGTGTATATTGTGGTATTAAACCATTATTATTAAGGTTCAAATATGAACCATTATTGAGATGCATTGCTTTATCAGAACCTATAAGCTGGACGGTGTCAGTAAATCTTACTTATCCAGCACAGTTTAAACCATAACCACTGACATGAACTGCACCTAAACCGAACCTATCCTTTTCCCAGACTCTGCCAACAATAGCATCTCCTATTTGAGTTTCCAACTGACCCCCTGCGCTACTCATGCACATTCTACCATTTAAATTCACGATTAAACATTTGAAATGTCATTTGTAAACCTAAATCAGGTGAAGGTGTAGTTCTAAATTTATTACATACTATACTGCCAGTAGTAAGCGTATTCAAATTTCTATGTACAGTTGCATTATCATTAAATTAATAGCACCTGCTACTGATTGAGCGATAGTATACATTTCAAAAATATTATGTATTAATGCATTATTTAATATTGATGTATTTAACTTATCTGATAGCAAATTATTAGTTGATGTTTTATTGCAACAATCTGGTTCATTGAACGAACCTCCATTCTGTAAGTCTGATACTGCTGTAATATGTGAATTTATTGTGCTGTTTAGTCCTGCTATTAAATTGGAATTAGAACTGATATTATTAAAAGTAGTTGTTATAGTATAATTTCCATTATTGATTAAAAATGTATTTGATGAAATCTCATTAATATTTGTATTAATTAAATTGGTGTTTGAAGACATGTTATCGACATGTGTTGTTGATGTAGCATTCAAATTACTTATTCAATTTGTATTTGATAAAATATTATTAAACCATGTATTTGAAGTTAGTGTCAGATTACCTATTAAACATGTATTTGATGAAACATTAACTAAATTACTTGCTATGGTTGCTGTATTGCTTCATCATGTGATGATTTCGTTTATAGTAATCAATGTCTTCAACAAGTTGACTACCAGCAATTAAGCGTGCTCTTCTAAAGAAGGAATAAGCAGGAGACAGAGGTCGAACGCGTCGATTGTTTGTAGCATCCTTGTTTGCAACATTGAACAAAAACCATCACTGATTGAGGGTCTAACCAACTATTATCTTCGGCATTTAACGCTATTTTTAATGCACGCTGTCCTGATGAAGGCGTGTAGACGTTAGATTCAGACGGGAATAATGACGCAGAACGACGCTCATTGATATAACTAGCACCCTTATTCAATTTGAAAACAAAGTCAATTAGAATATCTTCAGCACCAACAGTTTCCATTCCTGTAAATATTCTCAATTGGAAGTAGTTTAATCTAAATTAAGTAGTTTCGTAAAATCTTTCTTATTAGAACTATTATTCATAATTGTCATTTTGTTTTCTTAAACTTTTCTTCAACAGGATTGTTAGACTTTTCTTTTTCTAGTACTATTTCTCTAGTTTCTTCGTATGAACTTTTCTTATACTTTTTAGTTTCATTCTTAATCATATCATCCGTTGTTTCGTTGTCATATTTCTTATGTTGTATCATCAACAATACTATGAACATATTTTCATTTTTTCTTTCTACTGTTTCAGCAATGTTTGATTGACTGTGATTACAGTTGTTTCTGTTGTCATTGATTAGGAAATAATCATTTTGATATTTTGGCAGACACATATTATAAATTGAAATAATCAAGTTATATTCAATATAGTCAGGTCTAACTCTGACACTGCTAATAATGACACAACCGCATTGGCATTTTACATATGTTCGTGTACTTCTCTGTGTAAATCCTTTAATCTTTCTTCAATTGTTAATGGTTTATAGTTTGTTTCACTTTCTGTCAAGTGATCATTCAACTGATTACACATATATAATAGTATATGTTTTTTTCCTCCTACAAAAAGTTCAAAATCTCCTTTACCGGACAAATGCTTCTTGACACATCACGCCCCATATCTCCGTATCCAGTTATGTAATCGTGGTTGGTAAATGGATTTATTGAACCAGTATAAACAGTTATAGCACCACGGTCAGCAATACTCACAGGGTCCAAGATACTTCTAAAATTGATGTAATCATCGGTGTTGAAGTTAATTCTCTTTCATAGTAATCTTTTGTTATTTGTGCCCCTACACTTGAACCGAGGCTATGTGTTACAAGGTGTTTAACTTCATTGTTTTCATCCAATGCTTTTGATGTGTCTTTATATCGTTGTGAGTACTTTGTCATTTTAAACGGAAGTCCCACATCTGCAAGAATGTCATTAACAGCACCTCCAAAGGTTCCTTTTCCGAATGTTCCTGCTACATACATTTTATCACCATCAATATACAGTCCTTTACCATTACCATATGCTCTACTTAATCCTTGGGCATCAGTTAACTTAGAATTGGGACAACAACTATTTAACTTTTTGTCAGTTTGTTTCATGACATCAGTTATTTTAGTTGATTTCTTGTAAGGTTGATAATGTTTAAGTTTCCCGTGCTTCATTTCATAGATGAACTCTTCATTATTAATCATATAAATAGCGGTATAAATTAGTTTTCTATTCTACAATATATTGTGCTTACATATAAGAAGGTTTATATTGACAGTGCTCATAGAATTAGTGGCACATCATCAAATTTTAAAGTTGAATTTCCAAAAACATTACAAGCAGATAATGGTGTTCATTGCAACATTCACGAAGTAGCATTACCAATAATATATTATACTTTATTCTTCACCATTAGTTCCAGATGAAGACAACACACATGTTCATTATTTAGCATCACACTTAGATGAAGGAGTATATACTGGCACAGAACTGGCGACAGAATTAACATCAGATCTAAATTGTGTTGTTGATAATACTAATTTCTCAAATACTTATGAAGTTACTTACAGTGTCAAAACTAATAAAATATTTTTTCAAACTATGCTGATAGACAATTCACAGTATTAACTGAAGAACAGATGAACATAATATATGCTGACTATATTTGGAATGGACGTTTTGATGCTAATAATTTTCGTCCTGGTAATGAAGTTTTAGGAAATTATCAAATGGCAGTTTATCCGTATAGTAATCCTGATATTTCTGAGTTTATTAATCTTCAACTTATCAGACATATTTATTCATTCTTCTCAATTATCAAATTATAATCAAGTGAATTAGGGACTGGCGACAGCACAGTAGTAAAAAAGGTTCCAGTCACAGCACCACACGCAGGAATTGTCTTTGATAATGAGATGAACCCGCTAGATTACTTAGATGTATCAACTAGGACATTTAAACACTTATACTGTTGGCTGTCTAATTCATTAGGTAACGAAATTAATTTGAATGGGGTTAATTCTTCATTTTCATTATTGTTCGTGAAAAGCGATATTATTTAAATCAATTCTATAAACTTTCCAGATAGAATATATATATATAAAATATTATATGACAAGTATTGAGGCAGTAGATGTTAATTGAAACTAAAACAGACCATGCCCTGCTTGCAGATGGGTGGCACTCTTGGGCCGTGCTCTGGATAAGCTTGGTTCGGAGCTCGGGCCAAGCGTCTCGCGGGTTAAAACGGTTCACATTCATCCCTTGAGACAATAATGAGACGGTAAATCGTTATATGGCTGTGGGTCAAAATGCGTACCCAAAATGGAACCCTGATAAATGGAACCAAAGACTAAAACCTGCGGCCCCCTGGTGGGTTTATTTTGAGCCACACCCATATAGTGCTCTAGGAGGGAGGGCTGCACCACTCAGCATTCAGCATTACCGTAGCGACTCAAGTTTTCAGAGCTGTCATGGCGTGCTTCCACTTGCAGCTGCGCTGGATTGCTATCCTGCGATTAAGGGAAGCCCAGCTATGTCATGCTACTCAAAGTTTAGAGTCATTCATCAATCTGCCTGTTTTGTGACAAGCTCACCTGGGGGTATAACGAGCTCCCCATGAAAAAGGTCCTTTGCTTGGGTCCCCATGGTCCCCTAATTCAGCTTTTAGATTTATAGCAAGAATTGCAGAGATCCTTGAGAAGCATTCGCGTCGCTACGCGAATCCCCTATTAATAATGAAGTTGTTGAACAAAATGAAACAGTTAATGAAAAACCAACACCAGAAGAACCAAAAGAAGAACAAAAAGAATTCAAAGAAGAACCTAAACCAAAAGCAAAAGCATTAGCAAGAACCAAGAAAAAAGTTGAAGTAGTCCAATGTGAAAAGTGTGGTAAATCTATGAATGCTAAATCACTTTGTTTTTCACACTCTAAAAATTGTAAGGCTCACCTACTGAGTTATTACCAGTCAATCCACAAAATGGGTATGGCTCAAAATTAAACAGGAGGGGTTACGCAGGTTTTGGTTCATGTTTCCATTTACCAGGGTTCCATTTTGGTACCGGTTTTTTGAGCCACAGCCAAATAACAATAGAAAGATAAAACCAGAAGTGAAAGAAGAGATTAAGAATGAGATTAAACAAGAAGTGATTAAATAAACAACTAAGAAGCCTACACCATACGAAGAACTGAAAAAAAAATCAATATTAAAACCAAAAAAACAACCAAAGTATCTTCATCAATGTTTCAATAGACACAATTAAATGATACTATACAACAATCATGCTTATGAGAAGTGACAGAAATGCAGAATTTAAAAGGGCACCGCAAGTAGAACGACATTACGATGTTAGAGATTTATGGGGTGTTGCTTGAAGAATGAATCAATTTAATCACTTGAAGGACACACTGGAAGCGAGACAATCGCCGGGAGCATTAATCAAGTATAGACATGATTCAGTTGAAAGCAACAAAACCGAAAGTTACAGAACGGAGTTGGACAGAATAAGACAGACATTAGATAATACACGCTCACCAGATGGAATACCAACAAAGGAACAACTCACAGCAAGAAAGAAACATTTAGAATAAATGATTAAGAGTATCTCAGATTAATATATAATATGATTAAACGATTAATTACTCAATTGAATTTACGACCATCTTGTGATGAAGTTTGGAAACAATCATTAGGAGGAGATGAGAACCGCCCATCAATTGAAAATGTAATAGATGGAAAAGCAGCAAGATACAGACTAAATCATTATGGTAGTCAATTTGATAATAAACACGCCTTAGAAATTCAAAAGAAACAAGAACTTAACCGAAGAAAAGAAGTTATGAAATTAGCAACGACGGATGGTGGAAGTGTATGATGAACTGAAGCTTGCTGACACACTGAAACAACATTAGTCTTTCATTAAAGAAGGACCAATGGAAGCAAAGAAGCAGAAAGAATAACTTGAAGAGCGAATGATATTGTGGAGAGAACAACATGAAGATATGGCTGGTGTAGAAGGCCATTCAATGGCAAAATATGATGATGATGAAATGCCAGAATTGGAACCATTGAATAAGCAAGAGGAAGGGGAAGAAGATGAACGAGAAGACGACCCTATAGTTGAAGTAGAATCAAAAGCAGAAGACGCTTATGGACACACACAGTTTAATAAAATAGCGTCTGAACTAACATTCGCTTATCTTGCAAGTAAACCAGAAGTGAAAGGATTTAGAAGGATTAAAGACAGTGTTTATGAAGTACGTTTTGTTAATGGCGATGGTGATTTTATAAGAAGGAAAACAGATTAAAGTTAGTACGGTTTTACAATGACAAAGTGTAGTACTCAACGTTCCACCCACGACCGAAGGAAAAAGATGATAGCCCAACCGTGATGGACGGTTCATTCAAAGAAATACCAGCGGAAGTATAATAAACATCAATGTAAATTAATATTGGTATGTGTTAAACACCATTATACAATACCACCATATGATTATGTCAAACAGTTTCTAAGAATTAGTAAGAAAACTAAGATCATATAATATGGATGCTACAATACAAACATATAGAACATTGACCAAGAACATATACAGCAGTTTATTGAAAGTAACATGTTTAGCATTAACAAATGCAGTGAGAGATATTGATATCATTTTAAACATGATGTATGAAAGAAGTAAGGAATATGAACAATTATGTAATCATCAGTTCCTTTTTATCCTGAACTACAATTATAATCAACATATAATGATAACATGTACACTATTATATGTTGTAATTATATTATTCTTATGGTTTGTAAATATTAGAACATTTTTTTTTCAAAGTGCGTTGTTTGAACTTGGTATGCTTCTTCAGTTTTTTCGTGCTTTGGGAGGGAGGGGGAGGGGGAGGGAGGGGGAGGGGAGGGGAGGGGAGGGGAGGGGGGGAGGGGAGGGGAGGGGAGGGGAGGGGAGGGGGAGGGGGAGGGGAGGGGAGGGGAGGGGAGGGGGAGGGGAGGGAGTGGAGTGGAGGGCAGGGGAGGCCTCCCTCCCTCTCCCATTCATAACTCACAGATCGCAAGTTTCAGTGGGAAGTTTTCGGCAAGTCGTCGTTGGCGCTGAGCGATCGCCAGTCCGCCAACTTGGGCCGCAACGTGGTGCTCTCCTCCCGGCTGCTGCCGGAGAGCGTACGGCGGCCTAGCTTGCAGAGCATGGGGAACCCTGAAAGACTCTCACTTCCTGAGTTCATGAACTTTAAGCTTTTTGGGAAAACCATTTTAGTGGTAAATATAAAGTTTGAACTTTTTGGGGCCATCCACTCAGCGCAAGTGAGATGACCATCGCTCATTTGCTGGGAGCAGCTTCTAGATATTTAGGTTCAAGCCAGATGTCGTGCTCTCCCTCAAAAAACACAATATTTTTGCGTGTGCCTGGCACTTGCTTGCCTCTGCCTAAGAAGGATGTCCCCCAAAACAGGCGGTTTCCTTTGGGCTTCCCTTGCTTTCATTTTTTGGGGACCCTTCAATCGACCCAAATAGGTGCTGCCTTCTGCAGGTGCCAGGAACGACCGTGGACCGCCAGTGTGGCTCTTCGCAGCAGGTCGGCTTGTCGCTTTTATGGGCGTTTTCACGGCGCACCTTTTGGGGGGATACTGCGTTGCTGGTAAGTTGCTTACTTGCCACTGGCAAAAATAAGAAGGCGACGGGAACCTGATACGGCGGCTCATCAGCTGAACAATAGCCTGGAAATGGTTGCTGGCAGGCAGCCTGGCTACATCAACCTTCAGAGTTCATCGAAAGAGAACAACCAGTAGGCTTTGTGCAGCGGTGCAGATCTGAAAAGAATCCTGGGCGAAAAACACATGGGAACCTGCACGCAATTGTGGACCTATGAACGTGATTATCCTTTCCTTCGGAGGCGATGTGGAGATGCGATTATTGTCCCAGCTAACTTTGGCGTGGCCGATTGCAAGTACTCTCCAACCATCACGGAAGTGGACGATCGGGGCTTCCCCAACAGGAAGGTAGTCTTCCAAAACTCTTTTGTCAGCTTCCATGATCGGAGGGAGGGCAAACCAAAACGAAGGAGTATCCCCAAGCCCCAAGCAGATTTTTGAAGGGATTCCAAGGAAGGTTTTCCGGGGAAGGTCGTTGGAAGCTTCCGGGGAGCCCCCAAAGCATCTGCAGACTTGCAGCCCTTGATCAGGCCATCCACTTCGCGGCGCAGGCGGTCATGAGCGGCGTCCACGACTGCTGCAGCCCGGATTTGTGTGTCCTTTGGGTTCCCTTCAACACTATAAACCTTTAGTCATTTGGGATGAAGCTTTGGTTCCCTTCACTTTTTTTTGGGATGAAGCTTTTGGGCGTTCACGAAACTATAAACACATTACTTGTGCATGGGCAGTATCAAAGAAAAGGGTGTCGCAGCGTCACTTCAATGGTCCCCAGTTGCGTCTGGTTTCTGAGAGAGCACACCAGGCTGCGCTCAACCTGGCAAACTTGCTGCCACTAGGAAGGTGTTTGGTTTGGATCAGTAAGAGGCGAGATATTCATTCATCAGAAGCAATGGGCTGTAGGGAGCATCATTTCCAAGGTTGCTCTCTGAGCAGTTGCATGGTGAGAGCATGAACCATTGGGGCCGGAATGCCCGCACACTTGGCGAAAGTATTTGAAAGTTTAGACCAGACAAAAAGCCAACCGTAAGCTTGCGAGTGCACCCAGTTTTGCCAACCGTACTGGCCCAAGTACTTCTCCACCTTCAGCAACTGCCCCCCCAAACGTCAAGTTTGATGACTCACAACGAAGTTTGTTCGTTTGTCTTGTTCATCCTGGCATCCTGCCAGCCTTACTTGCTTCGTAGGAAGCCTTTGCCTCACTCCAAAATGGTGCATGTAGGAGAAACAGCACGGGCCTCCGTGGCACCATGTGTGATGCACAAATCGCAGTTTCCGGAGATTCCATGGAGATCCATTTGTACCTAGAAAACATCCCGAACTGTGTCTGCTGCCCAAGGCATTGCTGGAGGTGCAGAAGCAATGTGTGGCAGCCCAGGATCAAGTTCACACGCAGTCCTTTGATGCTCTTCGCTGTTGGCTAGAGTTGGCTTAGAACAATGTTCCTTGAAATTGCATACACCGTGGGCAAGTTCAGCCCAGGCCAGAACCTTGTCTGGGCCTATGTGTCAGCCGTGCTTGGCCACCTACTGGTTATGTTGTTCTGTTTTGTATTTTTCCTTTCAAAGTTTTCAATTCGGCTAGAACCTGCCGAACTGCCTTTCAAGCAGCTCAAAATGGAGATGGGGGTTAGGGCACGTCAAACATTGCAGGGACGTATGTGTACACAGCAGGAGAACAGAGCATACACTAGAGAAAACAAACAAACAAATATAAGCAAATCATAGCTCCTCAAACAGCAAGAATAGAAACAGGAAGCAAACTGATGGATGGCAAACGATTGAACGAACAAATGTACACACTTAGACTCCCGAGGGAGGACGCCAATTAATATCGAGTCAACATATGGAGTGAGAAAGCGCATTTCATGTCAAGTAATTTCGAGTCAAAGTGGTTTCCCTCTACCTTCCTAAGGGGAAACCAGAGAAGCAACGGCGTAGGTGAATCACCCGCGAGTTGCGCGGGTACGCAGAGTTGATTTGGCCCTCTTTGTTGGGCAGCCAGCTATGCTTAGGGGTTGCCCCCTTGCACGGCAAGATTGGTCCCTGAATGGATCAGGGACTCAGCACACGCACGCCCCCGTAAGAAACAGAGCAAAGGCAAGCCAAAACGAAGCAAACGTGGCCCCAAGTTGGGTGTCCTCGGGCACCCCGACCAAGAAGCAAGCAAATCAGGGAGCCCAGGTGTGGGGTCTCCGAGGGACCGACAAGGGAAGGAGGGCGAACGCGCGGAAGATGCCCAGGAAGAAGCGAAGACGGCGAAGGGAAAGAGGAGACCGGGAAGAGGAAGTAGCCATCCCGCAAAGGGGCCAAGAGCAAGAAGACTACACCAACGGAGGAGGAAGAAGATGTCAAGCCAAACTGCATGAGGGGAACGAGGAGCGCCAGCAGAAAGACAGGAAGAGGAAGAAGAGAACAAAGGCAAACAACAGGAAGACGAAGAAGCCATCCTGCAACGCGGCCAACAGGAAGAACGTCAACAAGCGGCCGACGAAAGGTGCTATGCAGCGAGGCGCAAAAGGCGGCCAAGAGCAGGAAGATGGAACAAAGGAATGGAGCAAGCCAACCAAGATTCAAGCAGAGGCAACTTTTAGAAACCTTGCCATCACGCATCTACACCCGAGGGTCCCTCAATCGGTGCGCACTTTGAAAAACCGAGGGAAGCCAATCAATATCGAGGCAAAATAATATGGCCCCTGGGGCGCAAGACCGCACGTGCACTGCGCACGCTTGCGCGTGAATGCGTGAAAGCATGAATGCACGAACGCACGGATGCATGAATGCGTGTAAGCGCAAATGCGTGAATGCAGCGCCATACAATGCAATGCAATGCAATGAACGAATGAGAGAATGAATGAATGGACGGATGGATGGATGAATGATTGAATCAGTCAATGAATGAGTTAATGGATGTGTGAGCCAATGAATGAGTACAGAAAGAAAAGATTCGCCTGACAGAAAGAAAAAGGGAAAGCGGAAAGGAAAGAGGGAAGGAAAGAAAGGAAAGAAAGGAAAGAAAGAAAGAAGGAAAGAAAATAATGAAAAGGAAATAAGACAAGAACAAAAGAAAGAATCCAGAGAGAAACAAAGAAAGGAACTAAAGAAGAACAGAAAGAAAATAAGAAGGCAAGAAAGAACAATCGAAGGGAAGAGTCAATGAATTAAGAAAGAAAACAAATAACAAAATATAGAAAAGGAGATGCATAAAGACAGAAAGACACAAAAAAGGAAATAGAGAAAGGGAAACAAGGAAGAATAGAAAGAGAGAAGGAAACAACAAAGAAAGAACGAAAAAGGACATAAAGAAGGAAGTAGACAAAGAAAGACCTACCAACCACAACAGCCATTTGCTCCGCGTGAGTGGTGCAATGCTCAAGTTGGATTCCTCTATATGGCTTCCGTTTGAGCCTCTTATTTGGAAAGTAAAGTTCTGGACTCGCCAAGTTGCGATGCTCGCGCGGTGGCTTTGGAAGTGTTCCGCGTACTACACCCGAGGTTGTTATCAGCCTCGTTGACATAGCCTCTTGTCTAAGCTGCCCCGTTTTGCTGAGAAGAGTCGGTAGCGAACAGGCCATACGATTTCGGAACCGATACCGTTTTGAACGGTAATAGCCTTCTGCACGCCTTGCCGCACATCCACACCAGTTGCGATTTTCGAGCTGGGCTGCCAAGGCATGCTTCGGGTACTGTGCTGGTACTGAGAAGTTGCGATTTTAGAGCTGGAGCTGCGGAAGTGTACTGTACTTCGTCTAGTACACTTGTACTGAAACGTGTGATTTTGAGCTGGAGCTGCTTGTTCTGAACAGTTGCGGTTGTCGCGCTGGACCTGGGGAAGTGTACCTCGCTTACTACGCTTGTATTGAAAAGTTGCAATTTTCGAGCTAGAGCTGCGCGAGTGTACTTCGCGCATGACACTTGTACTGAAAAGTTGCGACGGGCAAGCCGAAGCAAACGACGATTAGGAGGGAAATCGATAACGTCAAACATATAGTAGAGAAAAGAAAGTTGTTATGTGTGCCCAAATGTATATGTGAAAAGAAGGCCGTAAATACCGATATATTGTTAAATATGCATATCTATATATATATATATTCTACTTGTAGATGTGTTAAAAGTATATATTAAATGAGACATGTACACATATATAAGTATATATATATATACATAGACATACACGCTTGTACACGTTTGCGAGAACACACACACACACACATATATATATATATTGTTATATATATATATGTGTGTATGTGTACCTTCAATTCCAGGCATTGACTTCAAAGAGTCATGCCCGTGCCCAGGTCTTTGGTCCCCATTGGCGCGAGCGTGATTGATGGCGTGAAGGCCATTGGTTGGCATTTTGTTGGTTGAAGCCGGCTGGAGGGCGCTATACGGCGCCTTCTTGAAAGCAATAAGGGGTTACAACGTGAAGCGCGGGGTTGGCGCAATGCGCCGCGCAGGGTCGGAATTTGCCCGGAAATCCACCCACTTTTCCAAATCGTTTTTTTTTTCTTTTTCGAATGGCTCTAGGCCTCTTTGTGTTCTGGCTGCTGGGAAGCAAATGCGTTTCTGGTTGAATTTGACACAGACCCTGTGTGGTGGCGAGTAGCATGCCACCATGAGCCGCTACTTGTTAAACCTCCAGCTGATCCAGAGTTTATTGAATTTGAGTCCTTCACATAGCTACATTTTTCATTGTTGGCCATATACAGCTGTATACATTGGTTGCGTCACACGCCTGCCGGAACTGTTTTTTTTTGTTTTTTTTTTTTTTTTTTTTTTTTTTTTTTTTTTTTTTTTTTTTTTTTTTTTTTTTTTATATCTATATCTACAATCGCTAATACAACTTTTGTTGCCAGCAGCAGGGTCCGGCAAGCCCTTGACCTCCGCCGTGTTCGATCAGGATAAATTGTCAATTTCTTTCATGGGACAAGTCGCAATAGCTTAATTTGCTCAAACCTTCAGAGATTAAGCTTCACTCGCCAAGAATTTGTCGTTGTTCTTTTTCACTGCACCGGTGGCCATTTCATGCTGTGATGCCAGGGTTTGCTTAAGGAGTGTCGGTGGTCTCACAGATGTTGTCAGCATGATGTGCGAGTGCCACTGAGTAGGGCAGGGTTGTCAGCTGGTTGCTTTAGGTTTGTTTAGATGTGCTGTATGAGCCTGTCTGGGTCCCTAATCTTTTGTTGGTGGCTTTGACTGCCTCAAGAGCCTTCCCCCTTTTTGCTGCTTCTTAGACGCTTTGTGCCTGCGATTGTCTCTACCAGACCCATGCACCTTTAGTTTTCTCCAAACCAATCGCCAGTCCCCAAGGCCGCTGACATTCGGCACATACCAAACCTCGGATTCGCTAGCCCCATCAAGCAGGGTTGTGGGATCAAGGGGTTTATCCCCACTTCTGTGATACAAGGGAATCCCCCTTTTATATGGGGGTTAGTCTTTGGGAGGCTCTTTTTGTTGTATCACAGAAGTGGATTCCATTCCCCACAGCCCTGCCATGAAGTCGCCGCCGGGCGAAGCTCGTTCGAATGTTTCGCAATCGAAGGGCTCGATTTCGAGGCGGGCCACGGGCTCCCCATGACGGAGGCCATTGGGGAAAAGTACCAGGAGAAGCTGAAGGCGGGCAAAAATTCGACCGGGGTGCTCGGGGAGTGGGAAAGCGGCACGTGCATGTTGACTTCCAAAGAAAGGAACAAGATGTGTGTTCTTCAAAGGTCAAGAGGTGCTTTCAAATTGAGCAAGTTTCCCTCCTATTGAACAACCTGGGGTTTATTGGTCCTGGGTTTCCGTTGGCATGAAGAAGCACCGGAAGCAGTGAGGCATAGAATGCCCAGCGTGAAATTCGGTGGTTTTGGAGAATCGATACTTGACGGCTGAGGTCCAGGTGTCAAGGCAACTGCTCAACTCGTAGAGACACCGCAATGGATGGCATGATTAAACTTTTTATTGTTAAAGTATTTAGACCTTTAGACCTTTCAAAGGGTCGGAGCCCTTATCAAAGTCCAAGGTGAAACCATTTGCGTACGCAGCTCTGTTCTGATCGCGAGTTTGATGCTTTGGGTCAATGCTCAGGTAACCCATCGGTGCTTTAGATTTGGAATTCGAACCCCATTTCCTTTCGAAACCAGATTGGGGCGGCACCCTGTAATGGTCCAAACCACCAAACCCAAGGCATTAGAAGGAAGCTGAGATGCTGACCCTGCCTGAGCGTCCCGGCCAGGCCTTTGAAGAGTTCCAGATGTCCTCCTCAGCTGGGAGCTTGAGTTGGTTCCAGCGGCGTGCAATCGGGGCTTGCTGTTTTGTGGATGAAAACACGCGCCAGCTCCCGCATGCCAAAGTCCTGTGATAGATCTTGCAGCGTAGAAGGCGAGGTGTCCCATGAAGAAACGTTACAATCCTGAGATCGTCTGGCTAAGCACGACTAACTGTCTCCCAGCAATAGCCAGATTCACGTGCTTCGCGTTTCTGGAGCAAGGCATGTTTGGCAGGATGCACAAATGCAATAGGCTTGAAGTCAGGTGCTGCTTTGCACGTCCTTGGTGAGGCGCTGGATATTTGCCTGGTCGGTCAAAAGGAAAGCAGCAAGGGCCTCGCTTGGTCTGCATTGACTTCCAAAGAAGATTTGCTCTACGAGCGAAAATATCGTTCTTTTTCCCAGTGTGCCGTGGATCCAAATACACCAGTGAGCCCGTTCACATTTCATTGGGATGTGTAGGTTCCTCCCATTTGCCATCTTTTTGACCCATGCACGCCAGAGCCGATTTGCTCAGTGGTTTAATGGTGCCTGAAGAAAGCTTCGATATTTATTCAGCCTGGTTTACACCGCAAGTGTTCTCAAACAACCTCTTGGTTGTCCATTAAGAGGGCAACAACAAAGGGTTTGCTGAAACAATTTTGACCCACTCTTTTTTTTGCTTCTGAAGTGTGCAGGAAATACACGATTCTGTTTCCACCAACCGAGAGTGAACCCGTGGCCGGAAACAATTCCCAACTGCTTCCCAAACTGCCAAGTTTCGAATCCAACTCCGGTTTTTTTTTGAGCTGGCTTGAGACTTGAAGCTGCCAGTTCTTCTTGGAATCCCCACTGGGTCACCTTTACACCGTTTTGCCCCCCGAACAGATCTCCAGCTCTGTAAATACCAGTGTTTGGGGATTCCCCAAAGCATCCATCTGGGGATTCCCGTAAAACATCTGGGAAATAGCATTTCTGGGATTTTGCAGAACATCCCACCCCCACCCCCACCCCCACCCCCCCGTCTTTTCAACGCAAAAAGGGGGGGCCTTTGGGGCCTTTGGCCGTGCGCAATCCGATCGATCCGATCGCCCCCGAGGCCTTCTCTCAGTTCGGGGGTGCTGAGCTTCTGGCCAAGAAGCACGGCATCACCCGCGAGGCGGGCCTGGGGAGAGGTCCTGTGGGCAGGTTGGCATTTGTTGCAGGTCTGATGCACATGGGATGACAGAGGAGTCGTGTGGGCAGGTTGGCATACGTGGGTTGATAAGGTCTGATGCACATGGGATGACAGAGGAGTCGTGTGGGCATGTTGGCATATGTGGGTTAACAAGGTCTGATGCACATGGGATGACAGAGGAGTCGTGTCGGCAGGTTGGCATATGTGGGTTGAGAAGGTCTGATGCACAAGGGATGACAGAGGAGTCGTGTGGGCAGGTTGGCGTATGTGGGTTGAGAAGGTCCGAGCACATGGGATGACAGAGGAGTCGTGTGGGCAGGTTGGCATACGTGGGTTGATAAGGTCTGATGCACATGGGATGACAGAGGAGTCGTGAGGTTGGCATACGTGGGTTAATAAGGTCTGTTGCACATTATGTGGGTTGACAAGGTCTGATGCACATGGGATGACAGAGGAGTCGTGTCGGCAGGTTGGCATATGTGGGTTGAGAAGGTCTGATGCACACGGGATGACAGAGGAGTCGTGTGGGCAGGTTGGCGTATGTGGGTTGAGAAGGTCCGATGCACATGGGATGACAGAAGAGTCGTGAGGTTGGCATACGTGGGTTGATAAGGTCTGATGCGCATGGGATGACAGAGGAGTCGTGTGGGCATGTTGGCGTATGTGGGTTGACAAGGTCTGATGCACATGGGATGACAGAGGAGTCGTGTGGGCAGGTTGACATATGTGGGTTGAGAAGGTCTGATGCACATGGGATGACAGAGGAGTCGTGTGGGCATGTTGGCATATGTGGGTTGACAAGGTCTGATGCACATGGGATGACAGAGGGGTCGTGTCGGCAGGTTGGCATATGTGGGTTGAGAAGGTCTGATGCACATGGGATGACAGAGGAGTCGTGTGGGCAGGTTGGCAGATGTGGGTGCAGAAGGTCCGATGCACAAGGTTGGCATACGTGGGTTGATAAGGTCCGATGCACATGGGATGACAGAGGAGTCGTGTGGGCATGTTGGCATATGTGGGTTAACAAGGTCTGATGCATATGGGATGAGAGAGCAGTCGTGGGGCAGGTTGGCATATGTGTGTTGAGAAGGTCCGATGCACATGGGATGACAGAGGAGTCGTGTGGGCAGGTTGTCATATGTGGGTTGAGAAGGTCCGATGCACATGGGATGACAGAGGAGTCGTGTGGGCAGGTTGGCATATGTGGGTTGAGAAGGTCCGATGCACATGGGATGACAGAGGAGTCGTGAGGTTGGCATACGTGGGTTGATAAGGTCTGATGCACATGGGATGACTGAGGAGTCGTGTGGGCAGGTTGGCATACGTGGGTTGAGAAGGTCTGATGCACATGGGATGACAGAGGAGTCGTGTGGGTATGTTGGCATATGTGGGTTAACAAGGTCTGATGCACATGGGATGACAGAGGAGTCGTGTCGGCAGGTTGGCATATGTGGGTTGAGAAGGTCTGATGCACATGGGATGACAGAGGAGTCGTGTGGGCAGGTTGGCATATGTGGGTTGATAAGGTCCGATGCACATGGGATGACAGAGGAGTCGTGTGGGCAGGTTGGCATACGTGGGTTGATAAGGAGGAGTCGTGTGGGCAGGTTGGCATATGTGGGTTGATAAGGTCCGATGCACCTGGGATGACAGAGGAGTCGTGTGGGCAGGTTGGCAGTTGAGAAGGTCCGATGCACAAGGTTGGCACACGTGGGTTGATAAGGTCCGATGCACATGGGATGACAGAGGAGTCGTGTGGGCAGGTTGAATATGTGGGTCGATAAGGTCCGATGCACATGGGATGACAGAGGAGTCGTGTGGGCAGGTTGGCATACGTGGGTTGATAAGGTCAGGTCCGATGCACATGGGATGAGAGTCGTGTGGGCAGGTTGGCATATGTGGGTCGATAAGGTCTGATGCACATGGGATGACACAGGAGTCGTGTGGGCAGATTGGCATACGTGGGTTGATAAGGTCCGATGCACATGGGATGAGAGAGGAGTCGTGGGGCAGGTTGGCAAATGTGGGTCGATGATGCACATGGGATGACAGAGGAGTCGTGTGGGCAAGTTGGCATACGTGGGCTGATAAGGTCCGATGCACATGGGACGAGAGAGGAGTCGTGGGGCAGGTTAGCATATGTGGGTCGATAAGGTCCGATGCACATGGGATGACAGAGGAGTCGTGTGGGCAGGTTGGCATACGTGGGTCGATAAGGTCCGATGCACATGGGATGAGAGAGGAGGGCATATGTGGGTTGATAAGGTCCGATGCAGATGGGATGACAGAGGAGTCGTGTGGGCAGGTTGGCATACGTGGGTTGATAAGGTCCGATGCGCATGGGATGGGCAGGTTGGCATATGTGGGTCGATATGGTCCGATGCACATGGGATGACAGAGGAGTCGTGTGGGCAGGTTGGCATATGTTGGTTGATAAGGTCCGAAGCACATGGGATGGGCAGGTTGGCATATGTGGGTCGATAAGGTCCAATGCACATGGGATGAGAGAGGAGTCGTGGGGCAGGTTGGCATATGTGGGTTGATAAGGAGGAGTCGTGTGGGCAGGTTGGCATATGTGGGTTAATAAGGTCCGATGCACATGGGGTGACAGAGGAGTCGTGTGGGCAGGTTGGCATACGTGGGTTGATAAGGTCCGATGCACATGGGATGACAGAGGAGTCGTGTGGGCAGGTTGGCATATGTGGGTTGATAAGGTCCGATGCACATGGGATGACAGAGGAGTCGTGTGGGCAGGTTTGGGTTGATAAGGTCCGATGCACATGGGATGACAGAGGAGTCGTGTGGGCAGGTTGGCATACGTGGGTTGATAAGGAGGAGTCGTGTGGGCAGGTTGGCATATGTGGGTTGATAAGGTCCGATGCACATGGGATGACAGAGGAGTCGTGTGGGCAGGTATGCATATGTGGGTTGATAAGGTCCGATGCACATGGGATGACAGAGGAGTCGTGTGGGCAGGTTGGCATACGTGGGTTGATAAGGTCCGATGCACATGGGATGACAGAGGAGTCGTGTGGGCAGGTTGGCATATGTGGGTTGATAAGGCCCGACGCACACGGGACGACAGAGGAGTCGTGTGGGCAGGTTGGCATACGTGGGTTGATAACGAGGAGTCGTGTGGGCAGGTTGGCATATGTGGGTTGATAAGGTCCGATGCACATGGGATGACAGAGGAGTCGTGTGGGCAGGTTGGCGTACGTGGGTTGATAAGGAGGTGTCGTGTGGGCAGGTTGGCATATGTGGGTCGATATGGTCCGATGCACATGGGAAGACAGAGGAGTCGTGTGGGCAGGTTGGCATACGTGGGTTGATAAGGTCCGATGCACATGGGATGACAGAGGAGTCGTGTGGGCAGGTTGGCATACGTGGGTTGATAACGAGGAGTCGTGTGGGCAGGTTGGCATATGTGGGTTGATAAGGTCCGATGCACATGGGATGACAGAGGAGTCGTGTGGGCAGGTTGGCGTACGTGGGTTGATAAGGAGGTGTCGTGTGGGCAGGTTGGCATATGTGGGTTGATAAGGTCCGATGCACATGGGATGACAGAGGAGTCGTGTGGGCAGGTTGGCATACGTGGGTTGATAACGAGGAGTCGTGTGGGCAGGTTGGCATATGTGGGTTGGTAAGGTACGATACACATGGGATGACCATTGGTTGGAAAACCACGAAACAGATTCGTTATTTCAACAGTTACCCATGGTCATTTGGAGGCCAGGAATATTGATCAACCCCCAT
This sequence comes from Effrenium voratum, assembly GCA_963377175.1. Classification (NCBI taxonomy): domain Eukaryota; class Dinophyceae; order Suessiales; family Symbiodiniaceae; genus Effrenium; species Effrenium voratum. The sequence continues at coordinate 35,943 of CAUJNA010003340.1, forward strand.
GTATCTAATGTAATTCTTTTGGTCATTTATCTTTTCTATTTTATTTGGTTTTCTTATTATTGTTCTTCTTCTTTTATTATTTCTACATCTTGTTTATATTATTTTCTTTCTCTTATTTGTGTCTTTTGGAATTTCTTTCATGATATGTTCGTTCATAATAAAATAGCTCCAGAAACACAGATAAAAGCAACCAACAATAGAAATATTCTTAGCATTTAATATTAGTTCCTGAAGAGATAGACTGTGTGTGTGTGTCTTTTTCTTTTATTTTTTTTGCTTTGTTTATGAGTCTTCACATTAACCTCTATATAATTAAACACGATACCTATATATACATACATATAGATAATACATATCTATATATGATACCCCTCCACCACCCCCCCAACAAACAACTAACAAAAGTACCTTCAAGTTTTGCTGCATTCTGCCCCCTCACCAAAAAGCGTCTAAAACGCAGTGCTTCTGGCATTTGGCTCTGCTCGCCCTACAAACCCTATCAAGAAGTAGCATGTCCGGCTTTGATTATAATTGTTTGAGGATTTGTGCAACATTCCCCACATGTTTGTTACGCAACAAAGAGACAACCACCATAAAAAACAAAACTACAGGCGCCGACAAAAACAAAACAGTTTCCAGTCATTGAGGGAGGTTTATTTTCCCCATGTTTTTTTGGTGTTTCCTTGGTCCAGTGGTTATGTGGTAATATCAGGTAACTTCATAACATGTCGCTCAAGCTGAGAGCCTTGGAGCGCAACATTCGCGGCTTTCTCCAAAATTTTCATTTTTTGGGTGGCCTGAAGTCAAGATTCCCAAGAAACTTCTTTGTGTAGTCTTGGAGCTTGGGTTTTCATTTTTACAGGCCCTTTTTGTTCGATCTAGAAGGTGCTCAGCTTGACCCTCATGTTTGATGGGAACAATGACATCACTGCGCAATTTGGCTTTCCTTGAGGGGAAGGTAATTGTATACTCTTTTGACGTTGATTTTGAACTCAATGCCAACTTGGAATTTGAATAGTTGTTGTCTTCATGTTTTCGGAATGCATAAGGAAATGCAATTGCATGAGCAACAATTTAATTGGGGTCTTCTTCTCGGGTCTGAGTTTCAACAAATGTCATTGACATTGACATGGTTCTAAAACGTCAAACTAGATAAACAACACATTAATTCGCTAGGATTTGCTTTCCGAAGCTCATTGGGATAGAGCTGAATTAGAATGCAAATGGAACTGCGCACGCGCATGGAGCACCAGCATAATTGATTGAGGGCGGGTCGTCCTGGAGGCTGCGTTTTTCAGATTCCTGGGGGCTGCATTTTGCATTTTACTGGGGGCTGCGTTTTTCAGATTCCTGGGGGCTGCGTTTGTTTCCTCTGATTGGACTCGCTTCTTATTTAACTCTTCTTAGTTTTGGAATCATCATGAATTAAATTCTAATTGAAAAAGAAGGTTGGATGCTGTCCTTTTTAAATGCCATTTCACGTGAGGTAGAATTTAGGTGGAACTTGACAAGTATATTAGGTAGCTTTCATAAGGAAATAGATTATCGGTCCCGAAAATGTTGAATGCATGTTCTCGTGTAACATGATTTTGAAGTGTAACAATCAATGTTCAATATCTTATTTTGGATCGAACAAATCCAGTTCTGTGTTTTTCTTTGAACGACATCCTATCTAATTTGCTGTAAAGTTAGACATTCTACTAGACAGATTTCCTTATTGAGTTGCACTTAAATTCTACTGAGAAAACAAACAACATCCCGGGAACGGACGTCCTTTTTAAAATCCAACTTTTGAAGTAAGAATCCCAGTTAAACTCGTTCTTTAACATGGACATCCCAATCAAAATGTATTTGTTGAACTAGAAATTAGACATGAAAGACACAACCCTAGATTAAGAACCCTGAAGTACTCTTTAAACAAAATCCTATTGCAATTCTTGTTAAAGCATTCTACTAGTTATTTCCTCATTAGCATCTATTCAAATTCTGATCCTCCACAAACTAAAGTTTTAAGACCTAGTTTCAAATATGATGATCAATTACACATCTTCTTTGAACAGGACATCCTGTTTCTAATCTCTTTAAATTACAATTCCCACTACAATTACTTGCGAAACAAAATCCATAAACAATCTTTAGAACATGGAAAAACACAATCCTGGAAAAAAGATACCCCCTTAAAAATCTGATTTGAAATAACCATTCCAGTTAAAATCTTCTTTGAAAAGGAGATGATACTTTAATCTTCTGTCAAGTTAGACACTCTTCTGAAAAAGAATCACGAGTTTATTTAAAACAACAGAGCAGACGCATTTCCCCATGGGTGTGGAGTGAGCGGTGGGTGGGTGCGTGGGTGGGAGGGTTGGAGGGTGGTTGGTGGGTGGTGGGTGGGTGGGTGGGTGTGGGATGGGTGGGAGGGTGGGTGAGCAACCAGAGCAGTTGGTGGTGGAGAACATACACAAACAGATATATACATATATATGTCTTTACATATATACATATATACACATACACAACGTATCCATGTATATCCATTTACACAATACCTATGGATAGGTTATTTTTCGCGTATGTCTCTCGCCTTTGCATTTGAGGATACCGACAAGTTTGCCGCCATCTCGCAGCAGAGGGCGCTGGCCTCTACGCAGGCACCGGGGTTGGGGTGGTGGGTGTCACCCTTTGAGTTGAGGTTCCTTTCTTCCAGGGCAACCTGAGGCGCGTGAGCCACAATCAAAACGGATTCGGGTAGATGAAGGTTAGGGGCAGTCCCAGCCAGAAATAATGAGTTGCGGCCGCCTTCTTAATTCTTGAGGCATGGTTCTGTGTAGACCATTTTAATACCGGGGTTTGATTGTGACTCAAGTGGGGGGTTGATTGGTGAGGCGCCAACGTGACATCGTCGACCCCTGGGCTTTGGGGCTTTGAGTCAGTTTGGGAGAAGCTCAGGAGGCTGGGAGAAGTCCTGAATCGGGCCTTACTAATTCTTGGAACCCCAGATTTCTAAACCCATCCTAGGGGGGTGTTCCCTCCAAAAGTGATGAGCCCCCACTAAACGGGACACCCCCTCTCAATCAACCAGGGGCTTATTAGTTTATTCATCCATATTAATCCGCGGTTCCCATTAAGAGGCTATGGAAAGACTCAACATGAGCCGCCAAGTGGTGTCTTGTGTTTTTTGACTAAAGTGCTGGCGTGGTGCAACTGCTGTATGGCGTGTAGCGCCGCACGATGCCGGGATTGGCACGGGTAGTGAATGTAAATCCACCGCAAGCGTGCACACAACCGCCCGCACACACAAAAGAACATTGGCGTAAAGTCAAGCCCTAGCAACCTGCAAACCCTGGGCAGTCGGTTCAAGGGCCATTCAGGGGACCGTAGCCCAAAGGCAAAAGGCTGTTTGCAAGAGTCTCTATGCTTCTCATATTGCGTCAGCCTCCTTCATCCCAAACGCCCCTTGACAATTGGTTGCATAGTTCCAAGCAGGCTGGCAAGTTCAAGGGCGAGATCGTGCCAGTGCCAGTGAAGCGCCCGGGAGCCTGTGAGTTTTCTGCGCGCATCAATGGTGACGTCACCCACATACATTTCCCAGTGCTCTGGTCCGACACTGGGGCCGTGGCCAAAGCAAGGGCTCACCCAAGCAAGTGAAGTATTGGCGCCAGGCAGATCAGGAGGATGATTGTGGGTCGAGAGTGGCTGGTGCCAGTCATGGTTGGGTGTTGTCAGGTTAGGAAGTGGCTTTGCAAATGACCATGATAGTTACTCCGCATTTTCTTCCGGAAGGCGTCCAGAGGTTTGTCATTGTGATGGGGATGCTGGTTGGTAGCCTTTCAAAGAGACCTCAATATGCCGAAGACTAGTTGCCCAGGGGGGCATGCCTTGATTTTGAAATGCAGAACCTGGTGTCTTCTGCAGTATCAGGTTGTGTTCGAAGGAGACCAGTTTTTCCTTGTGCCTTGCCTTAGCCATGTTGTGTCTGAGGAAAGGAGGGCCAGTCTGAGGGGATGCATACTGAGGAGATGGGTGCGGGGTCGTGACTTTTCAAGTCGAACTTTGGCAGATCACTGCTGACTGCAGTAGCCCTGACTAGGCGGAAGTGGAGAAAATGTATGGTCTCCAACAATGCTCTTGTTGGTTCCGAGTTCAAGATGGGTTTATGCCTACGCAGGGCCTTTGATACAGAAATGGCAGATTCAATGATTTGTGCACTCTTTTGGGCAGTTCTTAGCATCTTTTGTGAGTGTCCCTTTGCATACGTGCCAGCCGCTGTTGGCCAGAACCACATTTTGCCCCGTGCTCCACTTCAGACATCAGCATCTTGCGAATTGCCGCCCATAGTTTGCGGCTTACGCTGCTACCAGGACTCATGAGCTATAGCATGCTCCTCGCATGGTCACAATGGTAGGTGTGCCGAATTTGAGCAGTGCCCCACCTTTAGGCTGCTTGCTGGTGCTCAGCCGGGAATGTGGGAATGAACCCAGGGATTCCCTTAAAAGCAAACACAAGGGATGGTTTATAAGGGTCATTCCCTCATTCCCTGTTGAGCACCAGCAAGGTTGCCTTTTCCTTAGTCTTGGCTTGCGAAGAGCGCTGCAACTCGACGGGAGCAAAAAACTCGCGGCAGGATGAGGGCATTCGCCCCGGGGTGACGCAGGAATCAGTGGCGAAGCTGAAGGTGCGCGGATCCGAGGGGGGCGCGGTTGTTGAGGCGCAGGGAACCCACTCGGATTCGGTGGTTTGGATTGGTTTCTCCAAAACCACCAGTCAGAGGTTCCGCTGGTTTGGTCACCAACTTCCAGCGGAAAGTTGGGGGCACTGGCAGTTGATAGTTGCCCTTTGGACCCCGAGCCATGGTCCGATCCCATCCCCGAGCCATGATTCGGGGACCAACAAGGGCCTGACCTCATCGAAACGGAAAGCACAGAGCGCCTCGGCCGTGGAATCCCCTTTCCGGTTCGACCATCCCCGCCCCCTTGTAAATGGAATTGGGGGAGGGGGGGGAACCCTGGAATTCCATTTGTGGTTCCATTTTCTCCTTTGTGGGGAAGACTAGATGCATGGAACTGATGCAACCCCCACCCCTCTCCCTTAAGGTGGGGGGATGTTCGACCGCTGCTTGGCTTGGCTTGTCGCTCAGGCCATGTTCCCCAACGGCGTCTTGACGCCTGCGAGCTCCTCACAGATTTGTGCCGTGGCGGAGATGAGATCACACCCGCGTACGTCCGAACACCCCCCCCCCAGACATACCTTGGAACAAAAGGCGGACATAGACAACTGTTCGTGTATTTCGGGGGCCTGGTGGCTTTTCTTATACAAGATCAGATAGACTCTGCACCTTGGGCCAATTTGAGGTCAATCTGTGGGTTCACTGCATGTTGCAAGTAAGCCAACCATCTAACTTCAAGGCAAATCCTGGTCGAAAAAGAAGGTGTTGGCCTTTACCATGTTTGAATGGCTTCCCACTAGATTTGGGATTCATTTGTGTTGAGTGCATCTGGCAGTGCGAGAACCAGTTGGTCAATTGCGCCAGTCTTGGACCAACCGGACGGCCACTTTTTGCCAAACACATCTGCAGCCGCATGTGGGGGGGGGGGGGGGCCAGTTGGTTTGTGGCAGGTCCAGCGAGGTCGGAAGTCCCTGACCTGGACGCAGTGTGATTATTCGTTAGAGCCAGTGAGAGCACTCATGCTGAACTTCAGATTGGTTTGCGAGCGGGATGGGACATCAGCGTTTTGACGCATGACAAGGACTTTCTGCCGATGTCCTGAGGGCAACTTCAGTGTGCCCTGCTTTGCTTTCCTTTCGCACCCAAACTCCGTCCAATGTTAGTCCACAGAAGCAGATCGGCCTGCAGTATTCTGCAAAGCATGTTGCCTGGAGATGAAACACATCGACATACCCATACCCAACCTGACAAGGACATCCTTATCTTCTCTCAAGACGACCATACACACAGAGACATACACAAACACACACATGACACCCACTTGTTTGGTACTGTCCTTTGGAAGTTGTTTCACAAGAAGCTGTTCCATTCATATCTATTGAAGCTTTTGGCTTAGACCGAGGAATCATCTCGTTCGAAGTGCTGTCAAACAGTCCCATGCTTTGGGCAGGGCTATCGCTAGGCGACGGCGCCGCGGCCGTGCTGATCTGCAATGAGCGCTTTGGCTGGCGGTTGCTTTGCGGGAATCCGAACGAAACCGCATATCTTCCGAGTCATTTGGAGGCCAACCCGTATGAGGCATGTCTCAAAATCGGGGACTGCAAGAGGGGCGCTAAGTGGGAACCAAAAGGGAAACCAACCCTTTGGCACATGTCTATATTATGTCCCTGCTTGCATGGTAATTGAAGGGGAGAAGATAGGAAACCATCCATATCAAAGGTCCCCGTGTCTGAACACCTCGAGCTTGAAGCTCCCCAATTGCGCCGCATGGCACACTGGCCTAGAACCACTCAACTGGCCAAACGAGGCACGCAGCGCAGTTGCACAACCACCTGCATCCAAAGAACAAGCCGAGGCAAGCGGATCGATCCAAGGTGCAAGGTGTCCCCCCGGACCTCCAGTGCCCTTCTTCACGTTGCAGGGCGGGCCCTTTGAAATCAACCGAACAAGTGTCTTCTTTCGCAGGGGTGTGCCCAAGGTTTCAGAAAGCTATGAGGTGAGCGCAGAAAGTTGTGGCAAGCGCTGGTGTGCAGCAAACCACAAAAAAACCCATCGGAGTTTGGCAGCTTGCCCGCTTCCGTGATGGTTCTGGGAATGGGCGTGGAATGCAACGAAGCCCTTGGCAAGAGCTCCATGTGTCCATCCCCAGGAGAGCAAGTTGTCTGAGTTTCAGCGGCAAACGTAGATGCTTGGTCTGCATGGCGCTTGTCAGTTTTTTTCAGCATACCTGTGGTGTAGGGCAGTTCCTCAATTTCCTTTTCCGATCTCCGAAAGTGGCAGTTTTATTGGATCTCGAGGGAGAATCCAGCTTTGGTCCCTTTCATGTTCGTGATGATCAACGAAAGTTCACTTGGCAGTGGCTGAACATATCCGGACTCTTGCAAAAGGCACGGTATATGAAGCAAAGACTAGAGCCAGCGCAACGCCGCCTGAATTTTGCGTCACCCTCACACCTCGAAGGGACTGTCCGGACTCGGACTTCGGCTCGGCGGCCCGCCTCGGGCTTGCCGAGGCGGGGCCTGCAGAAGCTGGGCCTCAAGCCGATGGCCAGGAGGGGACTCTGCTGTTTGCCGTAGTTTTTCCAAGGGAAGTTCTCTATTTTCCCAGAGAGGTTCGGCTAAAAATTGGAAGCGTTGTTTTGGGGCTCAAGGGAAACAAAGAAGGGGTTTTATTCCCATGAATACAACAGCATTAAGGAGCTCAGAAGGCCGTGGAGGGGGTTTGAGTCTGTGGGGTACGGGGGAAGCTTCTTACGGCGCGTGGAGAGTTTGCACGTTACATAGGTGGAGGGTTCCCCAACCACAGATTGGTGCGGCCATTCTCTTTGTTCATCAACTTTTTGGGGTAGAATCCTTGCCAAGCTGTTAGGACTCAAATGGCAAGGCTCCGTGCAGATCAAGTCCCAGTCATCCCCAAACTCTGGGTGGGGGGTTGGGGGGTCCATCAACGAAGAGTTTGAGGTTCTGAAATGGCTGAGGGTCAAAACCAATGGTACCATTTTGGGGTAGGTGCACCACCCATTTCAGAACCTATTTTAGTGGTTGGATTGGGATGTTCACTCGGGGTGCGGGCTTTGGGTTTTGAAAAGCCCATGGCCAAATCAAAGGGTCCAACATGGCCATGGGTTCATTTGCGGACCCATACACTCAGCCTTGGATCAGTAGATGACTTTTGGGAGACCCGGTGCTCGCAGGATTCACGCCATGGCGCTGGTGCAGGTCCCAGATGCGCCAAAGAGAAATTTGTGCGCGATGCACTTGTGTATGTCTATATCAAAATATCTTTACACACAGTATACATATGCATACGTAAATGTACATATGTGTATATCTATCTACCTAAATATATATATATATATATACACGTGTATATATAAAGCAACTTATATGTCCTGCATTATAGATGCACCTGATGCACCCTGTCCCGTGTTTATGTTGCTACCCTCCCCTCAGTATAGGTCCCAGACCCCAGCCAACACAGCCTCCGGACTCACACACGTACAAGCCAACCAAAACCAAAACAAAGAATCCCAACTCATCTAAACCACCTTTACAACCCAAAACAAACCCCAAAATCCTCTACCAGTGATGTTGGCCACCTCTTTGCCCATCCAACCAAATTATTCTTGTCTCAAGTCGATTGATTTCCCAAAAGGGGAGCCCAAAAAAACGGAGGAACAAGGATGGACGTTTCCCTGTCCCATTCCAAGCCAACGAAGCCCGAACAGCGGGCCTCGTCTGTCTCCGCCTCACATGAATTCCTAAGTCTCGAAATACCCCAATATTCTCGCTGGGTTCCCAAACAAGCATAGTACAGATCGAGCCGCGTTCTTCTAGGCCGTCGCTTGCCTGCCGCAGTCGTATCAACGTGGTTACAATGGAGAAGCTCGGTGCTTGGGCTTGCTAACTGAAGCTTCAGTTTTTTTTCTTCACTGGCAGAACGACAGGACGCGGCTCGAGTATTGTGTATCGGAGGTATATATTTGTAGCCATACACGTGTACACATGTACACACACACACACTACATGTATGTCAATACAGAATGTTGAGGTCGCCCAAGCCAGAAATCCCCAAGCAGGGGGAGGTGGGTGGGTGGGTGGGTGGGTGGGTGGGTGGGTGGGTGGGGAAGAGATCGGCGAGCTGAGGCCGCTTCTGACCCTGTGGTGATGCTCGAAGCGCCCCGCTCCACAGATCGAGCGCGCTGGAGCTGCCGACTTTTTCGGTAGGGACGCTTTTGGAGAGTTGGTGGGGGCTGGACCCCAGAAGAGAAGCGAGTGTTTGTTTTGGAAGTTATTCAATAGAACATGATGGACCACCCCGGGCGGGCGACTCCCTTTCATGCTCCCTTCTTTTGGGAAGAGACTGCTTGGTTCAAGCGAACCGTTTTGATACATC
>CAUJNA010003340.1:57500-109080 GCA_963377175.1 Effrenium voratum
CGGCAGCAGCGACTGCAACAGCAACAGCAACAGCAACAGCAGCAACAACACCAGCAATAACACCAACTCCACCAACAACACCAACACCGACACCAACACCAACAGCAACAGCAACAACAGCAACAACGGCAACCACAGCACCGCAACAACCACAACAACCACAACAACCGCAACAACCACAACAACCACAACAACCACAACCGCAACAACCGCAACAACCACAACAACCGCAACAACCGCAACAACCACAACAACCACAACAACCACGACAACCACAACCACCACAACCACCACAACCACCACAACCACCACAACCACCACATCCACAACCACAACCACAAGCACAGCCAGAGCCACAGCCACAGCCACAGCCGCACCACAACCACAACCACAGCCACAACGACAACCAAAACCACAACCACAACCACAACCACAGCCACAACCACAACCACAACCACGCCACAACCACAGCCACAGCCACAGCCACAACCGCAACCACAACAACCGCAACAACCACCGCAACCGCAACAGCAACAACCTCAACAACCGCCACAATCACAACCACAACCGCAACAACAACAACAACCGCACCAGAGCCCACAACAACAACAACGACAGCAACGACAACACAATTTTCAGCAAGAACAACAAAAACAGAGGCCACAGCAGCAACAACAACAACCGCAACAAAAGACCCGCAACAACAACAACAACAACAACAACAAACACCCACAACAAGAACAACAACGACAACAGATTCCACAACAACAACAATAGAAGCAGCAGCAGCAACAACAACAACACAACAACAAGAACAACAGCAGCAGCAACAACACCAACAACAACCCCAACAACAGCCACAACAATTACAGTAGCAGCAGCAGCGGCAGCAACAGCAGCAACAACAGCAACAGCAACAACAGCAACAGCAGCAACAGCAACACCAGCAACAGCAACAACAGCAACAGCAACAACACCAACAACAACAACCGCAACAGCAACAACACCAACAACAACAACCGCAACAACGACAACAACAACAACAACAACAACGGCGACAGCAACACCAGCGCAAACCGCAGCAGCAGCAGCAACAACAACAGCAACAGCAACAGCAACAGCAACAGCAGCAACAGCAACAGCAACAGCAACAGCAACAGCAACAAGAAACACGACGACGACGACAACAACAACCACAATCACACCCGCACCCACAGCCACACCCACAACAACCACAACAACCACAACAACCACAACAACCACAACAACCATAACAGCAACAACAACCACAATAACGACAACAACCACAACAACCACAACAACCACAACAACCACAACAACCACAACAACCACAATAACCACGACAACCACGACAACCACGACAACCACGACAACCACGACAACCACGACAACCACGACAACCACGACAACCACGACAACTACGACAACCACGTTACCACAACAACCACGACAGCAACAACCCCAACAACCACAACAACCCCAACAAGCACAACAACCGCAACAACCGCAACACCCACAACAACCGCAACAACCACAACAACCACAACCGCCGCAACAAGCGCAACAACCACAACAACCACAGTTCACAGAGTTCAAAACCACCACAACCACCACAACCGCGACAACGACAACCACAAGCACAACCACAACAACAATATCCACAACCACAACCACCACCACCACAACAGCAACAACAACAACAGCAGCAGCAGCAGCAGCAGCAGAAGCAGCAGCAGCAGCAGAAGCAGCAGCAGCAGCAGCAGCAGCAGCAACAACAACAAGAACAGCAACGCGCCAGCGCCGCGTAAACGCGCGCAGCCAACAACAGCGTTTTGCGGAGCGTCAGAAAACAGTGTTTTTTACCATGCGAACAAGCATCGCCCCTACCACGAGAGCCTCGCAGCTCCACGATGGATCGGCCTATAGATCCGTCAGAAAAACACTTTTCGCCTAGGCGAAACGCTCGGCGAGAGTTTGATCTTACATGCAAAATTGCCACGTGCAACCAGCTCCAGACAGAACAAATCCTGATCGTCTAAGCTGCATGAGCCTACGCGGCACGCCGTGTTTTTCTTCAACCTCTATGCTTCGATCATCTAAGCTGCATGAGCCTATGCGGCACGACGTGTTTTTCTTCAACCTCTATGCTTCGCTGAGTCAAAAAGCCAATCGCGATCCTTCAAAGCATTCAAAAACCCAGCTTACAGTCCTGAGCGGGTGCTCTTGAGCAGTGTTACCAATTGCCACACATTCATTGATACAGCGCTGAGCGGGTTCTCTTGAGCAGGTGCGCTTACCAACTGCCACACATAAGTACAGTGCTGGGCGAGTGCTCTTGAGCGGGCGTGCTTACGAATTGCCACACACATACAGTGCTGAGCGGGTTCTCTTGAGCAGGTGCTCTTACCAATTGCCACACATAAGTACAGTGCTGGGCGAGTGCTCTTGAGCGGGTGTGCTTACGAATTGCCGCACATACATACAGTGCTGAGCGGGTTCTCTTGAGCGGGTGCGCTTACCAATTGCCACACATAAATAGAGAGCTGAGCGGGTGCTCTTGAGCGGGTGTGCTTACCATCTTGAGCGGGGGTGCTTACGAATTGCCACACATAAATTCAGTGCTGAGCGGGTGCTCTTGAGCGGGTGTGCTTTCCAATTTGCCCCACATAGATGCAGCTGAGCGGGTACTCTTGAGCGGGTGTGCTCACCAAGTGCCAGACTTGGATACAGTTCTGAACGAGTGCTCTTGAGCGGGTGCTTCCAGTTGGCTGAGACGACATGCTGCGCCTGCCACACGAAATGCGCATATTTGATTTCCAAGCAGCACGAAATGCTGCACTGGTCACACGAAACAGACACGCAGGACCACACAATCCACGGTTTTCCGGCCGCGCGCGCCTGTGCGGTCGAAATGGGTTTTTTAGCTCCAACATGCACGACACGCTGCGCCTGCCAACGAAAAGGCACTTGCTGTGAAGCAGCTACAACGCGCGTTTACGTGGGATTGGAGCCAACAACAACAACCACAGCAGCAGCAGCAGCGGCAGAAGCAGCGGCAGCACCAGCACCAGTAGCAGCACCAGCAGCAGCACAACAACCACAACCAAAACCACAACTACAATCGCAACCACAACGACAACGACAACGGTAACGGCACAACGACAACGACAGCGACAGCGATAGCGACAGCAACAACCACAACCATAACACCAATAACAACTGCACCTGCAACCGCAACAGCACCAGCAACAGCAACAGCACCAGCAACAGCAACAGCATCAGCAACAGCCACAGCAGCAACAGCAGCAGCAACAGCAGCAGCAGCAGCAGCAGCAGCAGCAGCAACAACAACAACAATGAAAGCACCAGCAACAGCAACATCAACAGCAACAACGGCAACAGCCACAGCTGTATCAGCAGCTGCAACCAGAACCTCGACGATGACCATATCGACTCCAAGCAGATCCAAATGATGTTCATGATGCTGGGTGCCTCTTCATTTGCCCCAGGCGCGCCCAACATCACGCACCCAAACAACAAACCAACAAACCAAACCAACTTGGTAGATATTCATGTGTGTGCCTCAGAACAAGACAAACAACTAGAAAATTGTACATACAGCAAGCGCGGAATGCAAGTTGCCTGGGCTATCCCTCAAAATTATATTGGTCTTCATACTGCCCGAAGTTGGTGCGTCAGGTCAGTCGGTGGGTAGAGTTTGTTAGGCATTCCGTGTCACGGCCCAATCTAACTTTGAGAGCACAGGTCGCTTTTCTGCTGGCATTTCTCAGGCCCTCATGCCTTGTAACATCCATACACGCCCATTGCGACCTTCCCATGGGTGTTTGGAGAAAATGATTGCATCTTGCCTTTCTGCTTTTCCACGTATTTCCTAGTTAAGCTAGAGCCCAAACTGCGCGAATCAGCCAGGGGCGATTCGGGTTGCTGGCCATCTGCGAGGGGGGCGGCACAGCCAATGCCACCATCGCCCGGCATCCTAGGTTGCTTCTGGATTTTGACGACCGCTCATGTTGATTATATTTGAAAGCAACTCTTGGCATCTTGTTTCAGCCCATGTGCTTTTGCATTCCTCCTTGCAGTCAAGCTGGCTGTTTGCTGGCTTCCTTTGTGCAGGCTGACGTGATTGCTTTCTAAGCGGGACATTGCAACGCATGCCAGCGAGACGCGCGCTTCTCTTGAGTCCATGTTGCAGAGTTCTTTGGGGCGGAAGGGTACAAGTTGTCCATTGAAGACATTGCCATTTTGACCAGACCAAAGGAAAGCCGCCATTCTTTCGGGGCAAGGCGGATAGCATCCCTGTATATATTATGTATATATATATATGCATATATAATATTATTAGGCTTCTCTTTTTTCCGTTGTTTCTCATTGGTGGGACTGGGGCTCACAGTGCAGTTGCTGTGGTGATTGCGGGGACTGTGTGTGTCAGAAAAGGCGAGACGGAGACGGATTTCACGGGCAAAATTCACCCCTCCAACTCATATCGATCCATTTGGATTTCTCAAGCTTGAAAAGCAAGCTCAAGGCCGCACGTCACTAGCCTTGACGCTTTGCAGTTGGGCATTGCAGTCATTCGGCCGCAGAACGCAGCCACTAAAAGTAGCGAGAGAACACTGTTCGAGATAAATAGCCCCTATATTGCAGTGTCGTGTTTTTAGGGTACGCCCAAGATGGCTTCGGTTTTCCTTGTGGTTATCCTTGAAACCACCAAAAAAGGGGGTACCTTCAAAGACAGACAGACCCATCTCTCCAGAACTCCCTCAAGGATACAGTGGAAAGCCATTGAATGGAAAAGCGCCATTTGACTATGGGTCAAAATTAAACCACCAGAAGGCCGCAGGTTTTGTCCTTATTTTCATTTACCGGGGTTCCATTTTGGGCACACATTTGTGACCCACAGCCATTTGGAGGCACTGTTCAGGATCTAAAAAACCCTATCGGGTTGGATTGGGTTCGGGACATTTGGCATGTCCCCGTCAGGTGGAGATGCTTCCCGAGTCCAAGCTCTGAGCCATGGGAACGTCGTTTCAAGGCAGGGCAGGCCTTCCGTTTCGCGCCAGGGGCCTCAACCGCACCGCGCGGGCTGTTGGTCCAAAATGCTCACCAGCCGCCGACGGCTTCTGATTGGGAAGCGCATGTGCAGTTATTTGAGCCCGGCCTTTGTCCCCGGCAAAATGGACGGAGCGCAATCGGACGACGTCGTTGGCCGCTCCTTTGACTGGCCTCTCTCCCAGTTCAAGTCGACCCGCCCCGAATCAGCTTTTTGGTAACCTTGGGCCCCAGCCATTTCTGGAGGAGGCTAGCTTCCTCTGAGAAAACCACCAACCATCACAGCTGGACGAGTTCCAGCTTTTGCTGGCGGCACTGGGCTTTCGCCAGCCATGGCCACCTGAAGCCCAGAGTAGCATTGCTCGGTTTGACCCTGCCGTGTTTAAGGATAGGTTTTTGTTTTGGCTTTTTTTTTTTAAAGCTGTGGATGAGCTTCCTCACCTCAACTTCATGTTTCATGTTTTTTTTTGGGTCATTTTTCCCCGGGCATCCCCAGCTCCGTGTGCACCCCTTTCCGAGCCTGGGATTTGGGCCCGGAGCCCCAAACCCCGCGCGCCCGCGCCCCGTCGACATGGAGGCGGCAAGCCGGGAACCCAGGCCGTGAGAAGGACGTGTCAAAGGGCACGTGTCGCAAGTTTTGGGGTTTTCCTTTGGGTTTCCCTTCAACATTCCACCCCATACACCCTCAAAAACCCAAACCCACATGTGGAAGACCTGGTTAGGTTCTGAGGTGAGGCTTCAGCTCACAAACCGCTTTTGCACCTCGGTACGCGTGGAGAATTCGGGGAACTTCAGGTTCGTGGTTCCCTTGGGTCCACACACGTCCTCGTTGTATCCGACCCGGTTCTCAACCGGCGCGCAATTGGTTTCCCTTCAAGCCAAAGGGCACCAGCTCAAGACAAAAGCATGCCGCTTTGGCGGGTTTTAAAAAGCCCATCCTCAATCCTCATAGCGTGGCGCTGTCGCTAGTAGTACCACACGGGAACGCAGTGTTGCGGTGTTGCAGGTTGCAGGCAATTGCCCGGGCTGTTGGTCAAATGCTTCGTCAAATGATGGATCTGTCATGATTTGTCGGACACTGCGGAGTTGGGTGAGGCTCAACATCTTTTCGTGTTCAGGTACATGGTGGAATGCTGCCGTCTACCGTCCACCCTCCGTATAAGAGGAAAGAGATAGTGCCGCAGTTGATTCTTTTCCGCAGTACTATAGGCTGCGGCTGCCCTACTGACAAACATCGGTTGACACCACCCAGGGCCTCAGGCTGGAAACGGGGTGCCCTCTGATGGGGTCAGCGGTGTCCGAGGCTCTTCCTCGTCTGCGAGGTTGGGCTAAATCGGGGGGCTTGGGCTAAGAGAAACAAACAAGTAAGGCCGCTAGCTAGCAACCAAGCCAGCAAGCCAGCAAGCAAGCCAGCCAGCCAGCCAGCCAGCCAGCCAGCCAGCCAGCCAGCCAGCCAGCCAGCCAGCCAGCCAGCCAGCCAGCCAGCCAAGCCAGCCAGCCAGCAACCTAGCTAGCAACCTAGCAAGCAACCTAGCCATGCAACCTAGCAAGCAACCTAGCAAGCAACCTAGCAAGCAACCTAAAATGCAAGCAAGCATAGCGCAAGCGGCCCCGCCTTTGGTCCCAAGTGTCAAACACAGCCTTTATTGGATTTGTGTGACTTTTTTGGGCACCCGGTTAAGGTTGGTTGAAAGGAACCAATGAACAACCATCAGAAACAAAAACGAGTCCCGCTATTCTGACCCACACCCGCATGTTCACAATCTAGCAGATCAATCTAGCACATCATCAAGACCGGGAGGAGCGTGAGCCAAGGCGCACTGACACCTTTTGCCACTGATCGCACTTGACCCAAATCCTGCTGACCTGCACCCATCAACAGGGGTGATTCCACACCCTTTGGTGTGGACTGACTAATTTTCGGTGGATTCCTCTTTCCTTTTCGGGCGACCTACCGTAGGAACCCACAAATGTTGGTTTGCAGGGTTTTCAAGGAAGCCCTGTGTTTTAGGGTGGAAAACCCACAATTCCCACGGAGGCTCCGCATGGGGGGTTTGCTGTTCAAATGCCCATGACAGGGTTCGAACCAGGGGCTCCTAGTTCTGGACCACAGACGCGCGCATGTTGTGTTTGCTCGGAAACAAGGTGGTGCCAACCTAGGAATCCCAGGCCTGACCTGAGGTTCATCCCGAGAATAGCCTTGAGGCATAGCAGAGACAGCGATTTTCGCTAGGAAAGCCGATTTCCCAACCACTTTTGCCCCATCAGTTCACATGGGTCCTGAATCAAAGTCGGTTTACGAGGTGTTCTCCCTCGCAGGTGAAGGATTCCGTCAACATAAAAATAGGCTCAACCCCCTTTTGATCTACGGAGCTCACACAGCTCTTTCCGCATCCCAAGCGGAGTGGATCTGTCTTGAGGTGAGCCGCCAAAATGTGTTTCGGTTTTCCTTTCGGTTTCCCTTCATTATCACAAGCAAGTGCACTCTCCAAAAAAGTCTGCCATATGGGTATGGCTCAAAATTAAAGAGCTGGGGTTACCCGGATTTTGGTCTTTGGTTCCATTTACTAAGGCGGCATTTTGGTGCCACTTTATTTTTGAGCCACAGCCATATGTGTCTTCCATCATTGCCTTGTTGAACATACATTGGGTCGCCCTTGGGTCTGGCCAGCTTCGAGTGTTTGGCCAGGCCGGCTGCAGGCAGGGGCTCTCAGAACCAAGCAGAGCTCCGGTAAAATGGTGATCCGCGAATTGGTTTCTTCGCCTTCTGTTTTTTTTTTTTTTTTTTTTTTTTTTTTTTTTTTTTTTTTTTTTTTTTTTTTTTTTTTTAAGATGTGTACTCAAATCTCTAGGAGTCAATATTTTATCAATTGGTCCATCAGAAGGGGGGTTCTTTTTTTGTGGGTAAAAATCCTTCAGGCTGTAAAGGGAAACCACAGGAAAGCAGCAAACGTTGCATCTTGTTTGGGAAGGATTCCCTCCCCTCCCATCCCCCCTCCCATCCCCCCCTTCCACGCCTCTCCACCCCCCCCCTACACACCCCTCGAGGTTGACAAGGTTCAGACAAAACCAGGTTTTGGAGAATCCCCGGACCGTTTGGATTGGTTTAGGGGAGTTGAACCAGTCCCTCTGGGAAGCACAGAAGGCACTCGATCCGTTTCTTCTTTCTGACGCACACCGCAAAGGTTTTGCGGAACCGCACCTTAAAATCCAACTGGCAATGTCGACCCCTGGTTGACTGATAGAGGAGGGAGGGGACTCCCAAAAGTGACCCGAGTTTTCTCCAAAATGGGCCCCCCTACGCATGACCAAGTTTATGTTGCCTGGTTCCCCATGGTTGAGCATACCGTCTTTGAGCTCGTGGCAGCGTGCCGTTAGTGTTCAGGGAAGAAAGAACAGACGAGCCACTTGCTCAAAACCCGGGTACTGTAGATAAAGGTTAATAAGGGACAATCTGATTCTTTACATGGTCTTGGGTCGACCATTTTAAGGTTTTGATCATGACTCAGATGCATGCCCCGTCCGCCCAAAGAGCTCCTTGTTCTAGCATGACTCCGCCCGCGCGCCGCTTTCTGAGGGCCCTCTCGAGTTGTTGTGCAGTTCAACGTCGCAGCGTGAGTGGGCTCGATCACCGTCGCAGGATATTTCCGTCGATGGAAATATCGGTACGCAACACGTTCCTAGACTTCCAACCTGCATCCGCCACAGTGCCTCGCAGCTTTAGCGAGAGCGACGTAGAGACTTGGACATGCAAGGAGAGCTTGAGAGCGGCCAGAGTTGTCGGCCGAGATCCACTGTTTTTTGCGTTTTGCAGGGTACCTTCTTTTATGTTTGGTGTAAAGGGACCCAACAACCCATTCACATCGTTTCAACAACTGATCGGTCTTTTCTGCGTGCTGAAAGGCTCCAGACCCCTCTCTCCGAGGATCTGTGGTTTGGACGTGATCCTGCTCGAGAACCCTTGCGCGACCTAGGCAAGAGCCTGAAGCAGGTGGAGAGCGGAAGGAGCGGCGGATCGGTCGACGTTTTTCGGATTCCTCGCGTTTTGGGATCAATGGGTCTGGGTCAATTGGGGGACCTCGATGGTGGTTTTCCCCGTCCCTTCCCTTTGAACCAGCCTGAAAAAGGGCGCTCTGCAAACATGCGCGCACACACACACACACCATTTTGTGTAAGTGCTTTGGTGCTGTCAGCCTACCGTGCCGGCTAAGACCCCCTTCATTGAGAGGAACCAACCTCAAGCTTCAACAAAAGGAAGTTGTGTGGTAATCCCCGGTTAACCTCTTGGATCCAACTCGCCCACCTTCCGCTCGGTGTGCTGGTGGCAATCGTTCTGTTGGCCGACACCCCTTGTGTTGGGAAGATCAGCTGCAGCACTTAGCTAGCGCTTATCTGCGCTTTGCGGATCCGTGTTGCAGTGTTGGTGTTATTGGGCTGCTTGGCGAATATGATGAAATTATGAGAGTCCGCTTGTGCAGGTCTTGCCTGTATGAGCTTCGTGCTGTCCCCCACTGAATATCTAGGCGAGCACAAACAACCCTTAGCTGAGGCGCAAGAATGCAATTTGACAAAGCCTTGCATCTCTGGCCAGACCTGGGGGGGTGGGGAAGGCGAACCGGATGTATGAAACGGGAAGTTCCAGCAATGCTAAATCATGGAAACTGAAGTCCAAAAAGTCTAAAGTCATTTTGCCCACGTCTAAAGTAGGATTGCCTAATGCTACTACAGTGTTTCCTCACTATTAGGGGTACATGTGTGGTTGCGGGCTCAATGTTGCGCATGTCACACGTTGTCCACCTGCAGGGGGGGAGGGGCCGGTGTGTCCCAAGGGAACAACTCCAACTCGCGTTCCTGAAAGCTTGTCAAGCAAATGTGCTGGAAGTGAAGACTCGGCGAAGGCTGACTCAGGTCAAACCACCAGGCCCTCACAGCCTCCAATCCACACACAGCATGTCGGGCTGTTGGGTTCTTCAATCAGAAGGTATTTCAACGTGTTTATGCAAGTCAAGTGTGGCTGTCATCTTCGGGCCAGGAGTGAAACTACAGCGGCGGATGGCAAGAGCCAAGACGCCCTGAGTGAAGAGAAGGACAGTTCCTTGGTGGCTCTTCAGACCTTAAAACTTTAAGCCGCAGGAGGCAATGGTCCGCTTACCTTTTATTCGTTTGAACGCCTTACCACAACTTTTACCCAAACCTTGAAAGGCTTTTAGGCCTTTTGACAATATGAACAATTTCACATGTTGGAGGGGTCAAAGACCAAGGCGATGCCCCTTGTACTGGCTCTGACTCCGGCAGCAGTCAGGCCGGGCACCCAAGTCCTTGCGGCACGGGGGCCAGATGTTGGCCCGCTCAGAGCGGAAGCTCCGGTCCGGAAACAAGGCCTTGGCTCCAGTCTAGTTTGGACAAAAGCACTGCTTCAAGCGACGCGATAGGTAGCTGTCCAGTTATTGATGTACAGGATCACATGGGTAGGACTGGCAACGTTCGTAGCTCAGCCTAGCCCACATCCATGGACGCTGTACACACAGGCCACGAGTTGCCATGGTTTGCCATGCTCCACTGGGCTTCTAGCTACAGCTACACATACAGTACGTCCCTTGCCGGTGGCGAGAGCCAATGCGCCTTTTGTCACGCAAGCTTCAGGGTGTCCGGGTGAAGGGAAGTTCGTCTCCCATGCTTCAACGCCCGGGTCATGGTGGCTAAGGATGGTTGCCTACCGTATAGGGAAACATTCAGATATAGTTCATCGTGACCAATGCCCATGACCATTGCACAGGTGAGCCTTTGTCACTGCTCTTGTACTCGGAAAGCCATAGGCTTGCGATGTTGACTTCGCTTGGGTTATTTTTATATTTTTTGTGTGTGAATTGTGTGTGTGTGTGCGGTTGATTCAAGGACCCCTCAACAGTCAACATGATTGCAAGGGGCCCAGAATCGCAGAATCGGCCAGGTGAGAGGGCTTGGAATTCGTGGCTTGGCAGCTCGGGCTCGGAGCCGCTGGCAGGGGCCTTTTTTTGTTCCTCACAAGAAGCAGGGGAACGAAAACATTTACTTTTGTTCGGGGCTTGCATGAAGTACATATCCACGGGTCATGGCTGGAATTCTGAGCGTGTGCGAATGAATCCTGGGTGCGACGGCTGCAAGGCAATTCAATCTTTACAGATAGGTTCGTTGCCAGGTCGAATCATACTGACGCATCACTGCCGATCCTGCGCCTACTACTTCTTGCCGGCTGGATGCACGAGCAGTTGCGTGCTTGTAGTTGGATCACAGAACGTTTTTGTCACACAGCTATCCCAGGGTTCGTTTAAATTCAGACTGTGACTGTTGGCCGTAACAGGCGCTCTTCTCCGGCCAAGCGTAGCTTCCGTGGGCGGCAGCTACGCAAGCTTTGAAACGATCCAAAGCGCCTTGTCCGTGCTCAGGAAATCACAGCGGGCGCAGGGTTCAGAAAAGGAACCTGGGGCTGCCCTTCAACGTGCCACAACGGGATGAATTCAAAGCGCCATTCTCTAGGAACCATGAAGCACTGCCTGTTGCATTTAGATATGGCCATGAATTTTGATAAGGAACCACATCCAAAGTGGTTGGTGGACACAAATCCCCACGCAGATGGTGTCCACCGCAGGGTCCCTTACTAAAATTCACATCCATGATGAAAGTAAATTATATCATATTTTTAACAGATGGACTTCTCTGCTCAGGAGATCTGGTGCCCATCCTGTGCCTCGCTGCCAAGCAGGATTCCGAGCCCGAGCTGACCCGGGTACTCTGGAAGTTCCAGGCTTGCCTTGGCAGTTTGTCCCGCCCCCTGGCCGAAGAAACGAAGGAAGGGGGGGGTGGAGGGCGGGGGGGACTCACCACGCTGCAAGTCTGCGGGGCTTGGGACAGACCTGTGTGCTTGTTGCATGGGGACATGGGTATGAGTCAAAATAAAACCAGGAATCGGGCCGCATGCTTTAGTCTTTGGTTCCATTTACCAGGGTCCCATTTTGGGTACCGATTTTTGACCCACCCAGCCACATGAACACATCGCAGTCTCTAAGAGTCAGCCTTTTCGAGACATTTGCAAAGTAACTTTTGAAGGTGGTGCTAGTTGACACCGCCATTTTGCTCCGGGTGGCTATGGAAGTTCTGGGATTTGTGATTCCCGCAAGTGAGGAAGTGACCACGGGGAAGGATTTGAAACGGCGACTCACAATGAAGGAAACAGGCTAGCTAGTGCTCTTCTGGTTTCCCTTTGAACCTATCCAACAAGCTGTTCCCTGTTTGTGGACAGACTCAGATATGTCAAAGATTGGAGACAACCCACACGGCTCGTCACCTGTTTAACACCCTCCAGTGAGGTTCCCTTGCTATGGGTGATGTTTGCAGGTTGTGCATATTAGTATGATGGGTATGGTATGTGTCAAAGAATGGTAGTGTTTTCAAAATGGTTTTCGTTTGCTTCGTTGGTTTCCCTTGAAACCAACCGGATTTGTGGGGTGCAAAATACCCTCCCTCCAACAATCATGGAAGCTGACGGGAGGCTTTTTGAAGACTACTTTCCTGAAAGAAAGCCAGAACCCACCTCCATGGTTGGGTCTTTTTTTCAGGGGACCCCCAAAATGATGGGTTTTCCTTTTGTTTCCCTCCACCAAAAGAAGAATCGGGGGTGCCTCCGGGCACGGGGAACCAAGGATGCTCCAACAACGATCTGGCGAGCAGCCTGTGGGCGGTGAGCTCTGTGAGCTCCGGGGCCTGCGCCTTGCAAGTGGGGGGGGCTGCACGGAAGAGCCCTCACTTGTGTGGTTGGGGGGGGGGGGGGGGGCAGAGCCTTTTGTGACGAGTTTTCCAAATGGAGACGAAAGGGACTCCGAAAGGGACATCAAAGAAACACATGGTGGCGATTCCATCTGCAGTTCGGCTTGATCAACCCGTTCGGAGGCACCAATCAACACTTAGATGTCGAGGAGGGTCCATCTCCAAATACCAAAATATGGGTCCATCTCCAAATACCAAAAACGCCTTGAAAAGAGGTTGGCTCTCTTTTGTTCCTGTCAACACCAAACGAGTACCCGACAAATCAGGCGTATTTCCGGTCTCCTTTGTTGATCACTCTTGACTCTGCGTGTTCCGCAATGGATCCAAATATTCTCTGTGCTACCAAGAGAAGCCCCGAGGAAGCGACAAAACAGATCGGGATCTACTAATTTGTGGCGAGCTCGCTCATTATGATGATTATGACGTAGGTCCTGAACTTGGGGCCCAATATTTCAGGTCTTGGACATGTGGCAAAAACATCGCAGATGGGGATGGCCCTCTTTGGTATTTCAACAGGGTTGCATCCAGCCACGATTCTGTGGCGACAACGAGCCCGCGGGTCCACATGAACGATGCGATCAGAGATTTAGCTTGCATTTGTTTCATATGACAGCCGATTCTTCACATGTTGCCTAGCAAATGTCCTGGTTAATTTTGATGGTTGATTTCCCCCCCCCCCACCCCCCATCTCCCTCCACCCGACAGCGATGGAGTGAACTGAAAAGACAACCTTCCAGAAACTGCCATGGAACCTGAGAGACGGTCCCTGTTGGAGGAAAATGATCTTCAGGCCCCGTTCGAGTGCCCTGTCCGCTTTTGGGAGGATACACCCCAAGTCTTTTCAACAGCATGGAAGAGCGTTCGGGGGACCTTGAGATTGGAGACTCTCTTGGGTATGGGTCGTTGGTATTGGTTCAGCCTTGCGCTGTCAGTTGACCTTTGATGTGTTGCTGTAGTGCTAGGGCCTTCTGAGGCGTAGACATGAATCTCCCATCGGAGTGTTGCTGCATTCTTAGGTCAGAAGCATGTGCTGGTGCGTGCAAGCTTGCCCCACAACCATTTAGGGCAATTGTTTGTTGATGTTAGTTTTTGCATCGGGGTGGGAATCAGCTGTGCCGCTGTGCCCAGCAAATGGAGACCAGCAGCTGCACAAAGGCGTCCTGCGATGTTCAAAGCCGCAAGGCTTGGCACAATCTAGCCCATTTCCAATCGAGCGGATGATCGGATGGGCTAAAACAAGTGCCCAAACTTTTTGTTTACCACTAAACTGGGCTGCCCTCAGATCCCCCGCTAAAAGTTTAACTTTTTGTGGGCTAAGTGGAAACGGGTCAAGATCAAAAGCTGGACTTACTACAAGACATCTATTTCGGGGAAACAACCCACCCAGGGGTTCTACGCCTACCTCGGGCTAATTGGGCGGTAGCCACAACCCCTGTTGGCCAATTTCGCAAGGAGTTCTGCTTCCTGGGATTATGGCAGGGACCATACAAACCTTCACATTATGTTGGTAGAACCAACAACCCCTGAGTTTTTGCGAAGGCATGCGGCTGCTTGTCATAGACTGAAGGCACCAAGGTAATCATCCCTCGCGAGTCCTGGTGAGCGAGAAAAGATGGGCCAATGGCTAGCCTTAGCGGAGTCCACTTTGGGTTGCCGGTTGCCGGTCGGCGTTCTGGCCTACACGTTCTAGAGGCTCCGGATTGCAATGACAGCACAGGGTGTGGTGTTCTGATTATTACACATGAGTTCTACGTTCCTCGTCAATGTTTTTTTGCACTGAGCAGACAAGACACTGGGGCCACAGTACCGCCGCGAGGCTCAGCTATGGCGCTGCAGATTGCGGAGGAGCCATGGATCTGTGAAGTTTGGGCTTGGATTAGGAATTAGGGGGTGTTAAGGGTGTGTTTAGGGTCGGCTTAGGCTTGGGGCCTGGTTGGCTTGTCCTGGGGGCTTGTAAAGGGAGGGTCCCCATAGCAGGGCGCGGGGTCCAAAGCGAGCTTGGGGGCTTGGGGGGGGGGGGGAATCTGCGGGCAGACCTAATATGTAGATAAACAAATAATAAAACAGAATAGATAGATAAGTACACAAACAAATGAATGAACAACTACACAAATGCACGAGCCAAGGGAAAAGGACAAACAAACATACAAAATACATAAATATCAAATACATAAATATCAAATACATACATCAACACACAAGTAAATAGATCGATCGATCGATCGATCGACGTACGTACGTACGTACACACACACACTTACATAAATGCAGAACTAAGTCGAATAGGAAAACACGTGCGTAAAACAATCACTCACTCAACAACAAGTAGCTGAGTAGCTAGATAAGGAAAAACACAAACAAATGGGTAAATCAATCAATAAACAATCTAAATGCACAAATGAATGAAACAAGTGAATCAAGCAAGTAAGTTAATAGATACAACAGTACGTAAATGAATAAATGACTCAAGTAAATCAACACATTAGCAACTAATTGCATGCACAGTTGAACATTGACACTTCAATGAATAAATACAGCAATCAGTAAATTAATAAATGAATGAACAGCTTACCAAATCAACAAGTACATCAATAACAACAGCACATGGGATGCATGATATGGACTAAATATACATCTATAAGAACATATCTTTCTGCAGGTTTAAACCTATCTATCTATCTACCTACGTAGCTAGCAATAACTAGCTGACTGACTCACTGACTGACTGACTGACTGACTGACTGACTGGCTGGCTGGCTGGCTGGCTGGCTGGCTGGCTGGCTGGATAAGTATCTGAGTATCCAAGCTATTTGTCAGTCTAATGTAGTCTACACTAGTCCAATCTAACCTAATGTAGTCCAGCCTGATCTATCTATCTACCTACCTATCCATCTATCTATTTAAGTATTTGGGCTAGCTGACTTACCAACTTGCCAACTTACCAACTCACCGACTCACTAGCTAACAAAGCTAATTTATCCATCGAAATTTAATCCATGCAACGCTCAAGCAGACGTAGCGCAGAGCACGTCGCAAATCTAAATGTAGCCAGAAATACGCCCACAAAAGCAAGCGCAGACAGCTGCTGCTACTACCGGGCTTGAACCTCCGACAGGTCTACCAGCACTGGTGACACTGATATTCCGGGACCGCTGTCCCTGAATGGCCATCCGTCTTTTTACTCCCTAGTTTCTGGTGCTGTTGTTCTTCTTTTCTCGTTCTTCCTGTTCTTGTTTTTTGTTTTCTTTGTTGCTGTTGCTGTAGGTGTGACAAGAGAGCGAAGATGCTGCCCCTGATGCCCCCTGCTGTTTTTTGAGGGGCCCTACCTTTCATTTTCCCAACAAAGGGATTCACATGAAAAACTGCGGTAGACCATCTTCGTGGCATTTCCTCGATTCTGGGCCTCAGGAGTTGTTGTCATGCGCCCTTGCGCGGATGCCGCAGCTGCAGCCGCAGCACGTCGCGTCTTGCGCCCGGGCTTGCATGCTGCACGGATGCCAAGATTTCCTCTGTCGAAGTCTGTGTCTACCTCAGCTCCGCCGGGAAGAAATAGGTTATCACGCAAGGCCGAAGGCCTTGATTTTCAAGCAACTTGAGGGTCGCGAGGGGCGGGGGGGGGAGGACACCCCCCCCCCATTAAAATCTTGATGTATCCGACCTTTCTGCCCCCGCGCTCCCCCACCCCCCTTCAGGTTCGAATCGCCATTCTTTGTGGGAAAAGGGCGGGGGGGGGGGGGGCACAAGTGTTATTTGATTCCTCCCAAACCCAAGGCTATATAGTTTGCGTGCACGTGTGTTTTGTTGGCTGCGCGTGAAACGTGGAGATGTGTTGCTGCGTTTGTTTGCATATGCCAGGGGTACACAAATCAACCAAGCATGCCCCAATATGGATGTTTCATTTGCTGTTAGCTTGTCCAGTTTCCATGTTTTCTAGTTCAGTCATCCTCGCACCCAATAATGCAGATGGAACAACAAGTGCAGTTAGATTAGAACAAATGGACATTGAAACAGTTAGCAGATCAAACACTCATGATGTTTCTGCATAGGTGTCGTTTTTGGAGGCTACCCCCCCTTTTGTGGTTTCAAGCGGGGACCAAAAGAGACACCAGCCCATTTTCTTAGGGGGGTGTTCCCCTAAAAAAGACACACCATATGCATGGATGTTTCTCCAAGCCTTCCCCACCCACACGGCAGTTTCTCAAAATGGACCTCTTAGTTGATATTCTGGGACACCAAGCAGGCCACCGGGCCATGTTTCCGTGGATCCCCTTTCCGTCGGCCGCGAGCGAAGCCGAGCGCCGAGCGCCGAGCGCCGAGCGCCGCGCGCCGCGGAGGTTTCCACAGCTGCGCGCTGCTGCCGCCGGCGCTGGGCGCGGCTGGCGGCGCGCTGCGCGGCGCGGCTGCAGCGGCGCCGGGTGCTGCGGCAGCTGTGGCCCCCGGCGCTGGCGAAGGCGCTCTGGGCGGCCACCCGGTGCCCGGAGGCGGGGGGATGGGGATGGGGGGGATGGGGGGCATGGGGGGGATGGGGGGGATGGCGCAAAACTTCGGGGGGGGCTTTGGGTGGGGTGTGGGCCGTTTGGGGGAAGGGGGGGGGGATGATGGACACAAAAGTGAAATTGTATTTTGTTTTAAGTACCATTCCCAAAATGGTGGAGTTTGTTGATTTAAGCTATGTAGCTGATACAGACAGGCTAACCTTGATTATTCAATGCTTTTTGATCCATTGGTATGGTTAAATATGCTAAGCGAGGTCTAAAACTTAGAATCTGAAAAGTGCACTTGTTTTCATGATTCATTTTAAACATTCCCAAAATACGCCATTTTGGGACAGTATGGACCAACTTGGTTGAGGACATGGCCCAAATAGACTCTAAGTCTCCATGGCCCGGGGGGGAAAAAGGGAGGGGCCTGGTGGCCTTTGTGTCCACGGGCTGAGAAGATGGCACGAGGGGCTTTGGGTCTGGGGGGTCAAGGCGAGAGGAAGTGGGAGGCTTGATTCCATGCACAAAGAAACACACGCATGGATCCGAATCGCGAAACGCGCTTGATGGAAAAACGGCTTGGTTGTGTCATCTTTTATTGTTTATGATCTGCTCTTTGTCGGGGCTTTTTCAAAACAGGTTGGGATACTCAATCTGTGGATTCGACCCATTCTTTCCCTGTGCTGCCAGGGTCCACACAAGGCATGTCCTCGAAAGACCGGCTATGGCAAGAGTGAACAACCATATGCCCATTCTCAGTTGTCCCTCAGGGTTGCGTTTGGATCTGGACACCCTGGCAACCATCCACGCGTGCGTGAAATGGCCTCAGCTCAGGAAAAGTACACCTCCGCCCCTGTATCCATGGGGCTCGCGAATCAAGGGCTGAGAGAAAGCAAG
The DNA here is from genome assembly GCA_963377175.1 of Effrenium voratum. Classification (NCBI taxonomy): domain Eukaryota; class Dinophyceae; order Suessiales; family Symbiodiniaceae; genus Effrenium; species Effrenium voratum. The sequence goes on from CAUJNA010003340.1 coordinate 75,773, forward strand.
CCAAGAGGACATGTCTGATCAAAAATGACCCGGTCACTTTGGGCCAGAACCTTCTGAGGCCAAATCCCCAAAGAGGGAAGTTCAACTTGTGCCTTGAGCGCCTCCTTAACATGGAACCTGACGTTTCCAAGGGACCCTCTGGTGGGTTTCAAGTTAGACAGGAGGGGCAGAACCTTCTTCCGACACTTCCTGAAAAACTAGCTTCAAGAAAGGGCGCGGGCCCAACAATGTATGAGCTTGTGCCCGGACGTATCCAGGTATTTTTCCCCATTTGGCTGTGGAGTTTCACTTTTACAACAGAAGCACACATTTGACAAGCAAAGGCCACATAGGTTTGTCTTGACTCGAGGCACCCCCAAAATTGCCGCTTTTTCTTTTTGTTTCTCCGGGAGAAAAAAAGGAGGGGGGGTGGAGGGGCGGCTGAAAAGGACACATCAATGTCACCATGTCCCTTGCATACCTGAACCCGATTTGGGCGTGGCTGTTTTTAGGTGACCCCTCGAAATGTGCGTTTTCCTTCCGGCTTCCCTTTCAAGCCACAAACAGGGGGTGCCCTCAAAACAAAAACCACCGCGGCGCGCCAATCATGTCTTCCCTGCAGACAAAAATCCGCCCTGGACCGTCTCCCGCGGTCGATGTTGGGGCGCGGACCTCGCCAGGGCGCGGCGGACTTCGCCAGGAACGCGGCGGAGGTCTTTCGGCCGCGGATCCACAGCTTTGATGCCTCGGAGGCCTGAGGAGAGTCTGGCTGGGGGGGGGGGGGTTGGGGGGGTGGGCGGGGGGTGGGAGGTGGGGGTTGGGGTGAGAGGCCTTTTGGTATGTTTACATCACTCGTGTTTGGCTTCTGGGCGAGTTTGCGGGATCAGGCTGGTATTAGTCGGACATATAGGGAGCCCTGGGTTAGGTGGGGTGGTTGGGGGGGGGGAGTCGGGTGCCTTTTGGTGGTGGAACGAAAGGCAAGTGTTTTTGTGGTGATTCCGGATTTTTCGGGTTGAAAGCCGTCAGATTCTTGCTGCTCACCCAGAGTGGGAATGGACTGGCTTTCCCGACTGCAACCAGAGAACCCTTAGCCCCCCCTCTGTTCCAGGTTTGGGCAGAAATTCCTGGGGGTATTGCAGGTCTTGAGTGGCGAACAGGTGGCGGAGCCGCGGGAACGGCAACGGTCTTTGGTTGGGGTTTGGTTGCGAAAAGGCGAAACGGCGTCATTTTTTTCTTTGGGAATTACTCAGTTTTTTTTTTTTTTTTTTTTTTTTTTTTTTTTATGCGGAGAGTGGAGCGAGCAGTAGGACTTCCGCACTGCGCTCCTTTTGTTTTGGAAAGGGAAGACACATAGGAAGCCACGCATGCTTTTGGATGTGCCCAGGGCCCCAGTAGACAAAGCAATTCCTTGGCATTTGGAGGGATTGCACGAAACAGGCCGCCTTGGCTGGGCTTGATGAATGGTTTCTTGGACACTTGCACAGGTTCACTCCAAAGATGTGGGTTGGTTTTAAACTTAGGGACACCACATTTTTTTTTGCGGTTTTCCCGTTGGGTTTCCCTCCGAACTGAAAGCAACCAACAGAGGTTCCCACCCATGTATTCCCTTGCGGACAACCAGCATAGATGCTTGGTCCGCTTGGTGCAAGCTCTGTGCTCTGAAAGGTCGTTCTGGCAGCTGGTGGTTGGATTTTTTGCCCGAGAATCATTGGTTGTGGAATTGATGGGTCCAACCATGTTGTTTTCTCTTTTTTGCCCTTCTTGTTTTTGAGAAAGGGAATTAGTTTTGCAGAAGGCTTTCTCTCTCTCTCTCTCTGTTTTTGTAAGGTGAAAGAAAACAGTCGTTTTGGACTGCTGCTGCCACTGCTGCTGCCACTGCTGCTGCCACTGCTGCTGCCACCGCTGCTTGTAGACCGTTTCCTGAACATCCGGATCCGCCCCCATTGTCTCATGGCCCCTTGCCACAACAGAGGCGTTCCCTCTACCAATCGTCGCGGTTCTGGTACTAACGCAACCTTGGCCTGGCCGCTTTGGTAAGTGTTACTCCCGTGAGCGGAGATGGAAGTGAACGCCCATCCAAACTGTCTATTCATGTCGGTATTATCAATAGTCAATGGATTTCGGTGGCGTTCAAGAATCGAGGCTTTCGTTCGCTCGGAGAGCTTCTTCAGGTCCAAGTCTGGCAAAGCAAACAGGAAGCTTTCCATTGGCCGCACTGGCAACGCCACCTATATGACGGCCCTTTTGACACGGCAACCTTGTGAACGTGTCTCATTCGGTTCCCTTCCAGTTTGTCTAGGACATGAGGTTCAGGGGCCCACAAACTGCCCAAGGTTCCCAGTTTTTGTTTTTGAGAGACATTCGTAGTTTGGTCCAGGTCCCATTTTGGTGGCCGGGTTCGCACGCCAAACACACCCTCCAGATACACGGCTCCACCACCATGGCATTTTTGTCAAAATGGGGGATGCCTAGTAGTGGTGTTTCTTTGAATCGTGTCTGACCACACCTGGATAGCTTTCTGCTCTGAAAAGGGGAGCACACCCCACCGAGACCAAGCCCCAAGGCTCCTTTCCCCCTTCTCCCCCCCCTTCTGCGCGTGGCCAGGTCTCCTTGAGCCTGTGGTCTCTGGCCAAGATCTTCACGAAGTTGCCTCCAGCGGTGCTGGACTTCGCCTACGCGGCGCTGGCGCTGGCAAAGACGCAAGTCAGAGAGTTCTCGGCCGAGGCGAGAAGCGCGGGGGGGAGGGGGGGAGGGGGTGTTCGGGGGTTGGGGGGTTCGGGGGTTGGGGGGTTTCGGGGTTTGGGGGTTGGGGGGTTTCGGGGTTTGGGGGTTTGGGGGTTTGGGGGTTTGGGGGTTTGGGGGTTTGGGGTTTGGGGGTTTGGGGTTTGGGGTTTGGGGGTTTGGGGGTTTGGGGGTTTGGGGGTTTGGGGGTTTGGGGTTTGGGGGTTTGGGGGTTTGGGGTTTGGGGTTTGGGGGTTTGGGGGGTTTGGGGGTTTGGGGGTTTGGGGGTTTGGGGGTTTGGGGGTTTGGGGGTTTGGGGGTTTGGGGGTTGGGGGGTTGGGGGGTTGGGGGTTGGGGGGTTGGGGGTTGGGGTTGGGGGTTGGGGGGTTGGGGTTGGGGGGTTGGGGGGTTGGGGGTTGGGGGTTGGGGGGTTGGGGGGTTGGGGGGTTGGGGGTTGGGGGGTTGGGGTTGGGGGGTTGGGGGGTTGGGGGGTTGGGGGGTTGGGGGTTGGGGGGGTTGGGGGGGTTGGGGGGGTTGGGGGGTTGGGGGGTTGGGGGGGGGGTTGGGGGGTTTGGGGGGTTTGGGGGGTTTGGGGGGTTGGGGGGTTCGGGGGGTTCGGGGGGTTCGGGGGAGTTCGGGGGAGTTGGGGGAGTTGGGGGAGTTGGGGGAGTTGTTGGGGAGTTGGGGGAGTTGGGGGAGTTGGGGGAGTTGGGGGTTGGGGAGTTGGGGGGTTGGGGGAGTTGGGGGAGTTGGGGGAGTTGGGGGAGTTGGGGGAGTTGGGGGAGTTGGGGTTGGGGAGTTGGGGGAGTTGGGGTGGGGGAGTTGGGGGAGTTGGGGGAGTTGGGGGAGTTGGGGGAGTTGGGGGAGTTGGGGGAGTTGGGGGGGTTGGGGGGTTGGGGGGTTGGGGGGTTGGGGGGGTTGGGGGGGTTGGGGGGGTTTGGGGGGGTTTGGGGGGGTTTGGGGGGGTTTGGGGGGTTTGGGGGGGTTTGGGGGGGTTTGGGGGGGTTTGGGGGGGTTGGGGGGGTTTGGGGGTTTGGGGGGGGTTTGGGGGGGTTTGGGGGGGTTTGGGGGGGTTTGGGGGGGTTTGGGGGGGTTTGGGGGGGGGGGGGGGGGTTTGGGGGGTTTGGGGGGGTTTGGGGGGGTTTGGGGGGGTTCGGGGGGGTTCGGGGGGGTTCGGGGGGGTTCGGGGGGGTTCGGGGGGGTTCGGGGGTTCGGGGGGGTTCGGGGGGTTCGGGGGGTTCGGGGGGTTCGGGGGGGTTCGGGGGGGTTCGGGGGGGTTCGGGGGGTTCGGGGGGGGGGGTTCGGGGGGGTTCGGGGGGTTCGGGGGGTTCGGGGCGGGGTTCGGGTTCCGGGGGTTCGGGTTCGGGGTTGGTTCGGGTTCGGGGGGGTTCGGGGGTTCGGGTTCGGGGGGTTCGGGGGGTTCGGGGGGGTTCGGGGGGTTCGGGGGGGGGGGGGTTCGGGGGGGGGGGGGGTTCGGGGGGTTCGGGGGGTTCGGGGGGGGGTTCGGGGGGGTTTCGGGGGGGGGGGGGTTTCGGGGGGGTTTGGGGGGGGGGGGTTGGGGGTTTCGGGGGGGGGTTCGGGGGGGGTTTCGGGGGTTTCGGGGGGGGTTTTCGGGGGGGGGGGGGGTTGGGGGGGTTCGGGGGGGTTCGGGGGGGGTTCGGGGGGGTTCGGGGGGGGTTCGGGGGGGGGGTTCGGGGGGGGTTTCGGGGGGTTTCGGGGGGGTTTCGGGGGGGGGGTTTCGGGGGGGGGTTTCGGGGGGGGGGGGGGGGGGGGTTCGGGGGGGGTTCGGGGGGGTTCGGGTTCGGGGGTTCGGGGGGGGGGGGGGGTTTTCGGGGGGGGTTCGGGGGGGTTCGGGGGGGGGGGGGGGGGGGGGTTCGGGGGGGGTTCGGGGGGGGGGGGGGGTTCGGGGGGGGGGTTCGGGGGGGGGGGGTTCGGGGGGGGGTTCGGGGGGGGTTCGGGGGGGGGTTCGGGGGGGTTCGGGGGGGGGGGTTCGTTCGGGGGGGGTTCCGGGGGGGGGGGGGGTTCGGGGGGGGTTCGGGGGGGGTTCGGGGGGGGGGGGGTTCGGGGGTTCGGGGGGGGGTTCGGGGGGGGTTCGGGGGGGGGTTCGGGGGGGGGTTCGGGGGGGGTTCGGGGGGGGTTCGGGGGGGGGTTCGGGGGGGGGGGGGGGGGGGTTCGGGGGGGGTTCGGGGGGGGTTCGGGGGGGGGGTTCGGGGGGTTCGGGGGGGGTTCGGGGGGGTTCGGGGGGGGGGGGGGGGGGGTTCGGGGGGGGGTTCGGGGGGGGTTCGGGGGGGTTCGGGGGGTTCGGGGGGGTTCGGGGGGGGGTTCGGGGGGTTCGGGGGGGGGGGGGTTCGGGGGGGTTCGGGGGGGTTCGGGGGGGGTTCGGGGGGGGGGGGGGGGTTCGGGGGGGTTCGGGGGTTCGGGGGGGGGGGGGGGGGGGGTTCGGGGGGGGGTTCGGGGGGGGTTCGGGGGGGGGGGGGGGTTCGGGGGGGGGTTCGGGGAGGGGGGGGGGGGGGTTCGGGGGGGTTCGGGGGGTTCGGGGGGGTTCGGGGGGTTCGGGGGGGGGTTCGGGGGTTCGGGGTTTTTTTGGAGTTTGTGGGAGTTTTGTGGGGTTTTGTTTGGGGGTTTTGTGGGGGGTTTTGTGGGGGTTTTGTGGGGGTTTTGTGGGGGTTTTGTGGGGGTTTTGTGGGGGGTGGGGGTTTTGTGGGGGTTTTGTGGGGGTTTTGTGGGGGTTTTGTGGGGTTTTGTGGGGGTTTGTGGGGTTTTTGTGGGGGTTTTGGGGGTTTGGGGGGTTTTGTGGGGGTTTTGTGGGGGTTTTGTGGGGGTGTTGTTTTGGGGGTGTTTTCGTTTTTTTTTTTTGGTTTTTTTGTTTTTTTTTGTGGTTTTTTTGGGTTTTTTTTTGTTTTTTTTTTGTTTTTTTTTGGGGTTTTTGGGGTTTTTTTGGGTTTTTTTTTGGGTTTTTTTTCGGTGGTTTTTTTTGTTTTTTGTTTTGTTTTTTTGTGTGGTTTTTTGGTGTTTTTTTGTGTTTTTTTTTGGGGTTTGTTGGGGGGTTTTTGGGGGGGTTTTTTGCGGGTGTTTTGGGTGTGTTTTGGGGTGTTTTGGGTGTGTTTTGGGGGGTGTTTTGGGGGTGTTTTGGGGGTGTTTTGGGGGTGTTTTGGGGGTGTTTTGGGGGTGTTTTGGGGGGGTTTTGGGGGTGTTTTGGGGGTGTTTTGGGGGGGTTTTGGGGGTGTTTTGGGGGTGTTTTGGGTGTTTTTTGGGGGGTGTTGGGGGTGTTTTGGGGGGTGTTTTAGTTAGGGTAGGCCTTGCCCATCTTTTTGTGGTACCCGAGCGTGACCCCCACCCTACGCAACATCGGCATTTTTCAACCATTTTTTCACTATTCAAATCGTCATCCTTATTCATTATGCATATTTCCACTCAAAACATTTCATAACAGTCTCAACCTCAAAATCCATCAAAAAAGTTACATTTTCTCATTTTCTATTCCATCATTCTTGTCATTGTTAGGATGCTTGAGTGGAAATAGGAGTACAGGGTGATTCATATGATATGGTTATTGATGGTAGGATGCATGGGCAAGGTTAAGCTCATTCATAAAAAAAAAATATTGTTCAAACAAATAATATTGTTCAAAAAATAATATTGTTCAAAAAAAAATATCTTCAAAAAAAATGATATTTTCCAAAAATGCTATTTTCCAAAAATGATATTTTCCAAAAATGATATTTTCAGAAAAAAAATCAAACAATAAATTTTCAAAAATATTATTCCAAAAATTATGATAAATTATCTTACAATATTTTTATCACAAATTTTGTAGAAATATTATGGGCAAGGTTATGTTCATTCATTAAAAAAGAAACACAAAAACAAGTTTTATAGAGTATAACTATGGTATAATGAAAGGTTATAAAGTTTTACAATGTTAATTTATATTATAATAACATAATATAAATAAACTATCGCCCCAAAAAAGGGGGAACCCCACCTAATTTCAAGAAAAACATGCTGTTTTGTCGTTGGATTATTATCTATGAATAAACCCCCGTATCTTCATCATAGTCAATTTGATAAAATGTCATAGTTGAAGCCTTCGGTTCTTTAATTTCTTTGTTATTAAGTTTGTTTAAATAAATATTTCTTTTATTTTTATATTCACCATTGGTTCTATCTACTTCTTTACTTTGATAACTGTTTGTTAAAGGTTTCTTCTTTTCCATTTCTTGCAAGATTTCTAAAATATTCTTATTCTGTTCTAAAACCTTGTTCAGTTTTTTAACAATCTTTTCTAATCCTTCATCCATGTAAATATATATATTATATTATAAAATAAAACTTTTAAAACTAAACTTTTATTTTACAAAATCATATATCATTATAAGTCAATTCAAAATTAGTTATTGTGTAACTCGTTAAATTATTATTCAATTTACCAATTAAATTACAAATAATAGTTTTTCTAAATTTTGAATATTTATGAAACTTTTCAATATTATCTGTAATATAAATTATTAAACATTTAATACATTCAAACACATTAACAACATTAATGTTACTATTTTTGTAAATATTATTCATTTTTCTCAATGTAATTTCATAAAACTGAATAGCATTTTTATTATCATAATTAGCAATAAATCTTAAAGTATATGAATATATTCTTTTACAATAAAATTTTAAATCTGATTGTTCAAATAAATCAGCATAATTAATAGAATTATAAAACATGTTAAAATCAATTTTACTATTTCTAAAGTCATTAACAAAATTAATTAATATATCATTTTCGTTATATTCTTCAATAAAATTATTTAATTTCAATTCTTTTACATCAATGAATTTAAGAATATTATTTATAACATCTTGCATTATAAATAATAATAGAAATAATTTTAAATACTAATTTTTCATCATTTGTTTAACAGTTTCCTGTGTTTCGTTTTCTCCATTATCGGATGGAGTAGCGTTCCGACCCCATTTAAATGTAATATTATGAACATCTGTTTCTAAGTTGATACTGTCTTTAGTTTTGTCAATATTCATTTTTTTATCATTCTTACTTAGTTTGAAACTTGTCGGAATACATGAGCATTTACAATTTCCTTTCTTTTGTATTTCTAATTCATTTTTCATTTCTAACATCTTTTTACACATCGGACAAGCAAATTCAATAACTGATGCTTCTTTAACAATTTCTTCTTTTTCTTCATCAGTTGAAGAAACAACTGGTTCAGTCTTATTCTTTTTCTTTCTTCCCATTTATATTAATATTTACATTTTTATTTTTGATATATTGTATCACAAACTTAATTATTTCTAAAACAAAATAGCATATTTTCTTGCATCTATTATCAGTTATAACAACTTGTTCTAAATTCTCTACTTCATCTATTATATCAATATAATCTGAATAGCTTGTATTCATATAAAATAATCAATATAAAATATTTTCTAAATAACTTTAATATTATTTTATTATGTCAGATGTTCCAATAATAAAGCCAATAAACATAACTGAATATGAATTCAAACAATCTAAATATGAGCACGTGCCAAAATTACCATTTAGAAGTATTATAGTTGCGAGTTCGACAGGTGGCAAAACAGTCTTGGTTCAGAACCTTATCTTAAATGTTTATAGAAATTCATTTGCAAGAATATTTATATTTTCCTCAGTGTTCATAATGACCCAACCTTTACAGAAGTTAAAAAATATATCAGGGATGAATTGCACGTGGATGATGAAAAAGAACAAATTTACTTTGATAATTATAATCCAAGTGATTTAGAAAATGTAATTGAAAGACAGAAGAAAATAATTAATTATATGAAATCTAAAAAGATAAAGAAACTACATTCAATATTAATCGTTATAGACGATCATGCCGACGATCCTAAATTTGTTAGATATAGTAAATTATTACATGGATTATTTACAAGAGGTAGGCACGATGCAGTAAGCGTAATTTGTTCAACACAGAAATATAATGTGTTGGCGCCTATCATTCGTTTAAATGCCAGTTCATTATATATTTTTAGGTTGAAAAATGCCAGTGAATTAATGAGTTTTATTGAAGAAAATAGCGCCATTGTTGACAAACAGCAATTATTAGATATGTATCATCAAGCAGTGAATGACGCACCTTATAGTTTCTTCTACGTGAATATGAATGCTAAGAATGTGAATGACATGTTTTTTCTCCGTTTTGAACAGGCATTTCAAATTACAAATGATGAATAAAGATATTCTAATTTAATATAATATAATAATATGCCAATGAAACTATGTAGATGTGGTGGATTTTATCGTAGAGGTAATTACAATTTTCATACTAATTCTTGGATACATAAACTTTATAAAGTGTTAAAAAGACGACCAACAGACGAGGAATTATTAAGATTTCAAAATAATTTTGTTGATGAAGAAGATTTAATAGATGATATGTGTAGCAACGCCTCAACAAAATTACCCGAAAGTGAAATGACAGATTATGATAGTAATTAATAATATTAATGTATGTTAATATTATCAATTTAGAATAAAGAATAGCTACATAAATTTAAGGCAGGAAATTTATAATATGTTTTATCTTTTTTACATTCATTAACTTTTTCTAATTTATTTATTATTGCTTTCAATGAATTTATTTGTAGAATATCAATTCTTGACATTTCACTTATCGTATTTACATCTATATCTTTTATTACTTTAATAGCCTCTTCATCATCAATTTCTACTGGTTTTGATTTACTTGAACCCATTATATATAATATTATTTAGATTTTAATTTTTCAAAATTATATTTTTGTTTTTCTTCTCCGTCTTCTTCTTCTTCGTCTTCAGTTGGTGCTGGTATTTCTGTTGGACTTTCAGATGAAGAACTATGAACAGTAATAGGTGGCGAACTATGAACACTAATAGCTTCATTTGATGAATTGCTACTGCTACTTTGTGCATTTCCTGCTGTTATTTGATTAACTAAATCTGCGATATTTATTGTTGTTGCAATTGCGCTATGTGATACGTTTAATATTACATCTGCTACTGTAGCGCCGTTGTGTAGCATTATTTCTATCATTTTTGTCAGTTTGAATCTTTTTTCTTCTTCGTCGCTGTCCTCCTCGTCTGGTGGTTTCTTTGGCGGTGGTTCTGGTGGTTTGTTGTTGTCGAGCATTTTAGTAAAGGCTGACACCATTGTGTCGCGTTGGTTTTTCAGTGTTTGTGTTGCTTGCGTTCTTGTTGGTTCATGTCTTTTGTATGTGTTGTGCCAAAAGTTTTTAAGCATTATTTTAAACATATTATCTTGGTTTTCCTTTACCTTAAACGCTTCAAATGTCATATTTAATTGTTGATTTGCATCATTATATAACTTTTCTTGAGTCTCTCTGGTTTCTGTGGCGATTGTATCTGTATTGGTTGCAATGTCAATAAATTCTCTCGGTATGCCCTTTTTCATCATTTTCGGTGGTTGTGTTGTTGTTGGTGTGTTTGGTTTTGTTAGGTTATGTATTGAAAAACTGTCGTCGTGATCATAATTATCATTGAACTTCTGCTTCTTTCTTTTCAGTATATTTTTAGTTAATATTATCATTATTATTATTATTATTTATATGTGTATTTCTTACCTTTACCCTTAAAACTTGCCTTGAGTTCTTCTATTCTACCTCTGCTTAAATTTGCTATCCATCCGCCATTATCAATAGTGTCTAAAATCATATCCACTAAATATTCTTTGTATGTTCTGGCCTTGCCTCTTCCTTTTTGTTTCAATTCTTCTTGTATTTTGCTTTCTTCTGGCACTTGAATTCCTCTTAAATAAAACTGAAATTTAATATCATTTACTGTTAAATTAGGGTTGTCTTTCCAGTAAGCGGGACTAATAGTATTATCTATTGTTGTTTTAAACAATGGCGTCATTGGCAATGGTGGTGGTTGTTGGGTTGTTGAACTTGATGCTCCTGTTGCTTGTTGAACTGGTGTCGCGTCAAAATTGTCATCTACTGCTTGAGATGATTGTTCAACATCTTCTACGTGCATTGTTTGCTGGTCGTCTGCTACTGCTCCACCTGCTGGCGCTTGACGTGGTTCTGTTGGTGCTGATTGTTTGTTTGTCACCATTCTATGAAATAGTGTCCCGCCCATCTCTCTTAAATTTGATGCCATCGCTCTGCCTACTTCTTCCGCTTTCCGCTTTGTTGCAGTTGCTATATCTTGTAATTGTGTATCTACCATTGCCTCGTGTTGTCTTGTCGTTTGTTGTGGTGTTGAAAAATCATATTCGTCTGCTATTGCTTGGTCGTTTGCATGCTGTGGTGTATCTGTATCCATCTTATGAACTGCATAGGTGTGTCCGTTTCTGTGTGCTTCCCGTCTCATCATTATCTCTCTCATTTGCCTGTCTAATATTCTCATTTGTTGGTCTTTCAATAATTCTAAATGGTCGCTCCCGTCAAAAAAACTACCCTGAGGACTTGATTTAAAAAAGGTAGCATCTCTGTTTGGTAGTTTTCCCGTTATTAAATCATTTTCGCCAATTAGACCTACAATTTCTTCATAAGTGGGGCGTCGTTTCAATCCAAATTTTGCATATGGATTTATTAATTCTAAACTTGCTGTAGTTGCCATATTGATATAATATTAATTAGACAATATTGTTAATCATATTTTTGTGAAACATATTATTAATAATAAGATGTTATTGTTAATAATATTTTTTGTGAAAAATATTATTAATCTATATCAATATATTTTAAGTAAATATTAACTTTTTTGTATCTTCATACCATTTATTTAAATGTTCTTTTGTTGCGTGTGGTAAGTTAGGACGATATAATTCGCCCATCATTCTATCCAGCTCATTTGCATAGTTTGCTCTCTTGTTTCCTTCGTCAATCTTTTTCCTTAATGCTACTGATGCTTCTTGTGAATTTCTTAGTTTCATTTGTTCATGTAGGTGTTTTAGATATTCTGTATCTTTTAGATCAAATGGACTATATTTAATTTGTGAGGATTGTAAAAATACTTTACCTTTATTTTTCTTATTATTTATTTTGTGGAATTTATACATTATATATTTATCATAGATTTTAATTTTAATCATAGAGCAGACTTCCGGATTCGCGTAATTCCAGAACAGACTCCGAAATCATATGCACAAACACCTCGCGCACATCTTCATCAGTTGTTAGTGCTCTATTACTTCCTTTCAGTTTGAATACTAACAGACCACCCATCTTTGTATTCTGTCCAGTAAAATTAGTGTCTGCCATTTTCTCGAACGAAATCCCAATAACGAATTTGTCGTTTCTGTAGCGTTTATATGAAATGCTAAAGGCATCTTGGTCAGGGTTCAAATAGTGTAATGTTCGTCTTAAATAATATGCAGTTTCTGCCATTGATTGACATTCAAACTCTGGATATTTTTTATTATTAATTTGTAATTGCCACGTTAAGTTTAAATCTGAATTTTGAAAGCCCTTTCCTTGGTATGTCGCGCGATCAGCTCCATCTGGATCAGGACCATCAAAAATACGAGAATTAATCATCGGATTGTAAAAATAATTCCATCGCTTGTAAATGTAGTTGTCTTGTCTGTAATAATCAGTATTTTGTGGGTCAGTTCCTGCTCTTGGTGGGCGATATAGTGTAATGAAACAACCATTCAATTTAGAAGCGGATTTAACAATATTCATATTAATTTCATTTCCTGCCGCGTTGAATGATTGTGTCATAGTGTGATACATTGGAAAAACTAATTTCAAACTTTGACCCTCTAACAAATGTTTCACTATGTTATTATTGACCGTATTGTCTAATTGAATTACCTCGGCTCTTATAATTACGTTATTCAATTCCCACTGCGTTGAAGTATCGCCGGTTGTGAAATAGTAGCCGTATTTGTCAGTATATGTGTTGTTGATTAAATCCCCCGCTGCATCACGAGTAGCAAATGGTGTAATTACTGGTACGTGCTCATCCGATACAATTGTAAATTCCAGTTCAAGCGGAGCATATCGTAAAGGTAAATAATAATTGCTTTCTAACAGTCCACATACCGGTTTATGTCCTAATCTCATATAACCATTAGCGCCGGGTATTCCTGCAACTGAATGGCGGGTATATCGTGCTGTTAAATCGCCCCAATTATTATGATCTCCCACGGCGACTAACGCACCATCTGGTGCTGTTCCAGTAGTTCCTCGTTCATTATTAGCATCAATAAATTCTGCTAATCCAGTAGCATATGTGTGTCGCCAGTCATCATCCCAGCGAGGATTAGCGCTACTTTCTAAATCGTCCATATCTCTAGCATCTTGACTTTTAAAGGAATTATACAATTCACAGTGCCTATTGTATTCAATAATATCTTGAACTTGTTGCCCGCCTACAGTGCATCTATAACGACTGAAGAAGGATGATAAATTACCTAACGGTCGTAAAAAATGACTTCGTGTTCCGTCAGTGTTTTGAAGATTAGCAAATAAACGAATAGAAGATAAATCAATATATGTGTTGTCTTCACCTGTTATATGAAATCTAATATTTTTGTTTCCTGCATTTGGATTATAAACATTACTGCCTGATGGAAAATAATTAACGTGTCGTCGGTCTGTGATATATTGTGCTGTTTCTGGAAGTCCAAAATTTAGCGAGTTAATCATTGTAGTTTCACTTTCTGCAATTATATTATCCATTACTTATATATGATAAACTTAGATTTTATTTTTTTATTTTTATATTTTTCTTATGTGGAAGCATTGCAGTAGAACTATTTGAAGTTGTATTTTTTATAGTATTTATTAAATAATTTTTTTTTGTATCAACTATATCTTTTATAGTATCATAATCTAAATTCTTATATTGTTTATCGTATTTTGACGGTTCTTTTGTCAGTTTCTTCTCTAATGGAATTTTGTTTTGTTTGTCTTTGTTTCTATACATTATTAATATTATTGAGATAATGTTAGTTCATTTACACGCTTTATACAATCTTCTAATTCGTCTCTATACTTATACAAATAACTTAAATCATCTTCATCTAATGGAATTTTCTTTTCTTCTTGTTCTTTTAAAAAGTCGGTATAATCAACTCTACTATAATCTGTATAATGTATTTTGTTATTTTCTGGATGTAATTTTAAGTAATCATTTTCATAATTAATAATTTCACTATACATGCCTATTATAAGTCCTTCAATATTACCTTTTCTGTAGTATAAATGATTTAAATCATTGCTTTCGTGCTCTTCCTTATCTTTATTTAACACTTCCTTGCCACAATGACATTCGTATTTACTATTTGATATTTTGTATTCTTTCTCTTTCTCTCGCTCTATCAATCTTTCATAAGCATATTCAACATCATTGTCCCATTTCTCAGCATCAATACTCATATATAAGTTATATATATATATACATTTATTTATTTATTGTTCTGGTGTTGAATTAGGATTAAACCCGTTTGAAACTGCCGTAGTAGGATTAATTTCAGTCATACCTTGTCCTGTCCAATTATTGAAACTGTGTTTATCTAATAAATTATTGCTTTCTATTTCTCCAGTTATCGCTGCGTCGTCAAATGCCGCAATTACATCTCCACGATTTCTAAATCGTAGGTGTCGCGGGTTTTTCTGCTGGTTAGTTCCTGATACAAAAGGTGATGAATAAACAGTACTAGCATATTTGTTGCCGTGTCTGCTGTTGATTTCTTGAACAACGGATGAACCGAGGCTATGTCCAACAATTCTATTCACATCTGGATTTTTCCTTAATTCTTCCATTGCGTCTTTATATCTTTCGCTTAATTGAACATTATGAGTAGGAATAAAAAACAAATCTGCAATTACATCATTGACTTTGTGATTTAGTCCCGTTTTAGCACCAGTACCACCAATATATAAAGTGTTGCCTATTCTTGTTATTCCATTTATATTTGAATACGCGGCGTCTAACCCTTTAACATCATCAATTTTATTTTTATTTTGAACATTAATTTCTTCAGCATATCGTGTTTTATGTTTCATTATCTGCTTATCAAAATGTTTATTGAAACCTCCTACTTTGTCTTCCAATTTCTTTTTATGGTTAAAAAATACATCTTCTATTAAATCCTTACCTGTAGTATATGCTTTATCACTTGCTACACCTGCCATCATTTGTGTAGGTGATCTGCCTTCAATAGCACCTAATAATAATTGTCTTCCTATCATATAATAATAATTATATAATAATTTCTAGTGTATATTATATTTATGAGTGACAGATTAACATATAAAAAATCTATGTTGATAGTGCCTACAGATTACCAGAAAGCAATTCTACCAGTGACTTTATTATAGAACTTGACCAAAACTTTGAAATTCCACCAAGAACAAAAATGTTCGTGACAGAGTGTTCATTCAGCACTCCGTTTTATACAACAGAGAAAGGGTTTTACGAACGCTTCTATATTATGTTATATAATAGTTCAAATGTCTTATTAAGAAGCACTGCCGTTGATGTATCCGGTGAAATTTATTATGCCAATCAATTATCATTTAAAATACAATCAGAATTAAACGCGGCATTTAATGATATTGCACCTGACTTATTCTTAACAGTATACGGACAAAGCGAGAGAAAGATGGAGCTTAAATTAAATGACCCTCTAACTTACAAAATCAAAATACCTACAGATGAAGAATTAGAAACTTATGTAAATGGCGAATGGAACAGAGGACAGTTTGAATATGACAATTTAAGACCAAAATCTATTAATTATTTATTAAGTAATTATATTGCCTATGATCCTGCGTCATCTTGGTTAAGTGGATACTTTAATTTAGTTCCCTTTCAGAATATATACATAAATTGTCCTCAATTAAGCGATTATAAATATTCAGCGCCTAATAATTTCAGCAGTTCAGTAATTAAAAAAGTTCAAATTAATCAACAACTTGGCGGAGTTATAACAGATTTTACAGCGCCCATATATGCAGATTTTATTGATGTAGGCGGTAAAAATATTAAAAGACTACACTTTAGAATAACAACTTCAAGAAACGAATTAATTGATTTTCACGGCGTTCCCATTTCTTTTAGCATTATCTTTCAATTAGAGAACTAAATAAACCCCTAAAAATTAATATAAATAATATTAAAAATATCAAATTAATAATATTAAACATATCAAACTAATAATATTAAATTATTAATATTTCTCAATTTGTCCATATAGACAAAATATATAAAACATATAGACAAAATATATAATATATTATATATGTCAGAAGTCGAACCTGAAATTACTATTACAATTGAAGCAGACGCGCCAGTAAATGAATTACCACCAATTGAAGAAGAAGAAGCACCAAAGGCAGAACCAACAATAGAACCAACACAAGAAATAAAACCTGTAGAACCTCTTAAAAACAACTCAAAAACTCAAGCACGCAATGAAAAGAAAATAACCTGTCCAAAATGTGCCAAAACTTTAACATTAAAATCATACAGATACAGTCATGAACGCAATTGCCAAGGACCATTAGAAACTAAGCCTATAAAACCTAAACCAAAAGCAGTTCCGATAGCAAAACCCCAAAAGGTAGAATACAACGAAGTAGCGCACCGCGAAGAAGAGCAACATATTCCACAACAACCGCAACAA
The DNA here is from genome assembly GCA_963377175.1 of Effrenium voratum. Taxonomy (NCBI): domain Eukaryota; class Dinophyceae; order Suessiales; family Symbiodiniaceae; genus Effrenium; species Effrenium voratum. The sequence continues at coordinate 92,116 of CAUJNA010003340.1, forward strand.
AATAATATAATAGCGAACACACCGCCCCCAAGAAGATCGCAACCACAACCGCCTCCAAACCCGCTACAAAATATAGAGCAACATTACCAATTATTGCAAAATGAATATTTAAGACAGAAGCAAGAAAAATATAATGCATTAAATAAGAATATATTTGGTTCAAGAGGAAAGAAAAGATAAAATATAATTATTATATAACCTACTATATAATAATTATGTTTTCAACATTATCACTGGACGGATCAAACAGAATTATAGCAAGTGAATTAGTATTAATAAATTCAACAGAACCATCAACATTAAGCAGTGTTTATGCTACAAAACAAGAATTAGCAGACACAGCAGGATCATTAGGTGGAGGTTATACAATTGAAGAAGTTGATGCTCTTATTTTAGCACAGAAAAATAAGATAGATGCCAATATTTTAGATATTACTGAATTAAACGCAACATCAACAACTATGTTTAATGAACAAGTAAATCAAAACGCAACAATTACAAGCAACTTTAATAGTATAACAGCACATGGATTAACAATAACTTCAATACTACCGACTATATCAGCAAATACAATTAAACTTGATTCTAATTTTAATAATATTAGTTCAAATAGTTCACTCATAACAGGACACAATAATACATTAGCATCACATTTAGTAGTATTAACAACACATGATAGCAACATCGCAACAAATACAAACGGAATAGCAATATTAAATAACACTGTTGGCAGTAGTATGACATTTGTTAATAGTCATCAAAACACAGTTACCTCTCATATATCATTAATTGACACAAATATTAATAACATATCAGGACATGGAAACACAATAACAACCATTCTTACAGATATAGCAAATTTACAATCAGGAGCAGGTGCTTCTTGGACTACAGCCGAAAAAACAACTATTCAAGCAGATGTATCAACATTATATACAAACGATACTAATTTATTCAATACAAATACCGCGTACAGCAATACATTTGCCTCAATCGTATCAGACAACACGACACAAGATTTATTAATAACTCAAAATTCAAATACGATTAATAGTTTAATATCAGCAGATTTACAAAAGTTAGATAAAACAATCACAACTGCGCAAACGGTAAACTCTCCATTAATACTTAGTTTAACAGATAATACTAATCCAATTTTTAGAATTCAAGATGCTGTAAGTAACCAACGCTTAGAATTTAAAAGAGGTTGTCAGTTAGACTCTTACCAGGGGTTAGAAGGCGCTACTCCTTATAGATTATGGTTAGGATGGAATACAGGCGATGTCATTATTGGAAGACCTAATAATGCTTCAAGAATTACAATTAATGGTAATGTTCATACTTCATACAATTTTGCTCAAGCACACGGAACATCATATTTTGAAGGTTCTGTTTATATGAAAGGTAATTTATATGTAAATAATGATTTCTCAACAGATATTAAAACTAAAATTGATAATTTAGACAATGCATTAACTCCGTATTTAGAAACATACACTCCCTCGGGAACAGGAGGTTTTTATATTCATCATCCTAATTTTGTTGCTTGTAGTATTGGCGATATTACAAATTCTTCTAACCAATATTTTATGTGCGACGGTGCTGTGTCAAAAACCATATTCAATAAACCAGTTGATGTATTAGGTGATGTATATACAAATGGCGATTTAACAATGGCGTCTGGTAAAAAGGTTGAAGTCAATCAAGTTCAGTCAGTATCAGGAAATACTTTATTATTACAAAATTCACCGAGTGGCAATGTTCAATTTGGCAACACATCAAAACTAATAATTGATAATGCTGAAATGTATGTCGATACAAATGATTTAATAATTAGGAATAGCAACACTTCAAACTCTATTAATTTGGTTGTTGGATTATCTGCAACATATGCTGATAATAAAATTATTTTGAATAGTGGAAGCAATAGCGAATTGCGAGGCGACTGGACTATTGACGGTGATATGACTTTTGGAATTGCTCATAAAATCAATTTGAGACATTTAAATAGTGATGCCGTTTTAAGATTAGAAGCATCAACAACTATTGATAGTTATATTGATGGCACTAAATATTTACAATTGGATGATACTCAATTTTCATCATTTAACGGATTTAATTTAAGTAGCGATAAGAGACTGAACAATAACATAGAAGATGTAGAAGATGACACTATACATATGGTAAAAAAATTAAGATTAAAACATTTGTTAAAAATCAAAAAACTAGAAAAACTGAATTAGGATGGATTGCTCAAGATGTTCAACAATACACAAATCCGAAATATAATATTGTAAATGATTCGGGAGAATACTTAACGATGTGTTATGATCGTATGGCTTGTATTAGTTGGGATGCATTATCAAAACTAATCGATCGTGTAGAGTATTTGGAAAATGAAGTTTTTAAAAAGAAAAAGAAAAAAGACAAGTCTAAATAATATTTATGCGAGAAGTGATATTAAACTTTACAAATAAAAATATATAGTTTTAAAATCTTGTAAAATGTATTTAAAGAAATATAATATAATATAATATATAATACAATGAGTATTAAACCTGAAGATATGACATTAGAGCAAATAAAGGAGCAACTGGCACTATATAACAGATTATATTATCAAAGAAGGAGACACGAAAAGGACTTTATGGACACCAAAAGGGCAAGTGCTATAAGATTTCACAGAAGAAAGAAATTAGACAAGATGGCCGAAAATGGAGAAATTGATTTAAAAGATATTGATTATGAAAAGAAGCCAGAAGATTTACAGAATACAAAACCCAGAAAATATAAGGCGCAAGCATATAAAATTATAACAGTTGAATAAATAATATTCAGTAAAATTTAAATATTTTAAATAATATTTATTAAAGTTTAAATATTTTAATAAATATGTGGTGCATTTTTTGGGTTTTAGGTTTTGAAACCCCCAGAGCGGGGGATTCGAAAACCCTGACCGGGGGGATTTGCCCAAAAATCCTTAAATTAGGTGGTGTTTAGCGGAAACCCCCAGAGCGGGGGATTCGAAAACCCTAACCCGGGGGATTCGAAAACCCTAACCCGGGGGATTCGAAAACCCTAACCCGGGGGATTCGAAAACCCTAACCCGGGGGATTCGAAAACCCTAACCCGGGGGATTCGAAAACCCTAGCCCGGGGGATTCGAAAACCCTAGCCCGGGGGATTCGAAAACCCTAACCCCGGGGGGATTTGAAACCATAAATTTAGGAAAAATATAAAAATATATAGAACTGTTACTATAAAAATATTTCTTGCAAAAAAGTATTTAAAGAAATATTATGTATTATAATTATATGGTGAAAATGTTCAGTGAGATTGAGCAGGAAGAAATAATTAATGAGTTCTTAAATCAGATAAATATAAATGACATTAAAAGAACGATAAATAGAAAAATTGGAATGTGTAAATAATGTAAATTTAGTTATAATAATATTCAATTATATAAAACTAAATTATCAGAAAAGATTATTAAACACATATGCAAATATAATTATAAAGAATGTTATGAATGCAAAAGATTAAAACAGTTGAACACATTTGTAAATATTGACACTTGTAATAAGTCAAAAGAATTCATCAAACTAACTGAAATAATTGAAAATGAAAAGGAAGAAGACACAACTGTTACAACAGACAACATCAAAGATTATTATTTTACAAAATTATATAAATTTCCGACATTCAAATTTATCAAATCCAATTTATTAAAGGATGTTAAAGAAAGGCACAACTACACAAGGGACATACACGACAGAATAAAGGACTGTTATGAATTATACTACAAAGGAATTATTAAAACTGTAAGTGCTGGAGTAGATCATAGTGATACACCAATTTATAAAACAGTTGAAATAAAATACATAGAAACATTTAAAGATCGTCTAGTAAATGAATTTTTGGATGAGTATGACATATCAAAAGACCAGAAGAATAGACGGGATTGTTTTAGATATATTGAAAATAATATTTCGAACACGTTAACCATATTCAAAATAATATTATCACACATTTTCAATAAGCAAGATAATGCATTTTCCAATATCCTTTTTAATGATGTAGGACAAAATATTTATAAGCACTATACAAAAGAAATAGAAATAAGCGGGAGAATACAAAATATGATATTTAGTTCATACCCAAGTATCAAAGATATCAAACCGCAGACTAATAGGAGTAACCAAAAACAACAACAGTACGAAGCATATTTAAATAGTGCTGAAGATTTTGAATAAAATGTTAAAAACTATCACCCTTATTAATATGGCAAATATTAATAAAAATGATATAATTAGTAAAATATATTATGATAAATCAGGATACGGAAGTATCACAACAACCTATAAGGATGCTAAACAAAAGGAACAAAGCATAACCTTAAATGATGTTAAAGAATGGTTTCAAAAGAACATAGAACAGAAGAAGCAATTAAGAGGCAGAAATTCATTTATTGCTCCACATCCATACTTTGAATTTCAATTAGATTTATTTTTTATTAATGACATACCCAATCAAAAATTTAAAGTAGGGATGGTTTTAATTGATATATTTACCAGATATTCTACAGTAATACCTATTAAATCAAAACAACCGCCTGACATATTAGCGGGAGTAATGGAAGGAATGCAGAAAATGAAAGGCAAACCAGAAATTATTTATAGCGACGAGGAAGGCAGTTTATATAATAAAACAGTTGAAGATTATTTCAAAGAAGAAGGAATAGAATTATACCGCACAAGAGGACATCCTAATTTTGCAGAACGTTTTATACGCACCTACAAAGATATGTTATATAAAAGGGTTGAAAAAGATGAAAAAGAAGGAAAGGAAAATATACAATGGATAGATTATAATTTTGAAATATTAATAACTTATAATAATAAAATGGAACATTCAAGCATAGGAATGACACCAGCGGAAGCATTGAAGGAGAAAAACAATTATAAAGTAAAAATGAAAATGGCAACCGAAGCAACCAGAACCCGTAAATATCCTGAAATTAACATAGGTAACGAAGTGAAGATTTACAGAAAGAAAGCAATAACTGAAAAAGAAAGGAGTAGCAATTGGTTACCTACGAAATATAAAGTTGAAAGGATTGAAAAAAAGTTAGGTCAAACTTATTTTTATTTGGAACATAACACACGACCATTCTTAAGATTTGAAATTTTAAAAGTTTAAAAAAGTATATAGAATTTTTATTATAAAAAGTTTTCTTGTAAAAAAGTTATTTAAAGAAATATTTTTATAATATAAATATATAGATTATAGTATGAGTAAGTTTTTACAACGTAATATCAACGAGTTAAATAAACTCAAAAGAAATTCAACACAGAACGCAAATAATGCAACTAAAAAAAGGGTTGATGAGATCGTTAAACTTTATACTGAAAGGAAGTTATCAAATGTAGCAACTGCAGAAAATTATATCAAAGGTTTAACATCTACTGATAAAAAGGTTTATGACAAAGCATTTCAAAAATACAAAGATAATATCAAAAAGATCAAGGATACAAAACCATTAAATGAAAGAATGGCAGAAGCAAGAGCAAATAATAAAAAGGAAGAGGGAGGTGGTGGAAAATATAGAAAAATCAAAGATAATGAATATAGGGGGAATAAAGCAAGAAAAAAAATTACATATTTTGTTATGTATGACCGTTATATAATTGGTGATAAAAAGAAAATGAAATCAAAACCCGCATTTAAAGCACTTGATGAGTATTATTATCTTTGGAACTATGAGCGATTAAGTGCTACAGTTCAAATAGGAGAAGAATTTCCTAAGGAATTTATTCGCAAAAGAATTTTGAAAAAAACAGGTGTTTCGATGGATACTGATTTTGGAGAGACGGAACAAATAAATCCAGAATTTACAAAAATAATAAAAATAATGAAACACGACGAGGAGTTTGCCAAACACATGGAACATTTAGAAAATCAGGAATATGGCTTAGATGGTATAAAAATATTGTCCGTGGAGATGATGAATAAATCAGGTAAAAAGTTTGATATATTAGCAGAAAATTTAAGAGATTCATCTAACGTATGCATTTTCCATGCATATAGATACACACATTTAAAAATGAGTGAGGACACTATACGAAAGGCAATTAAACAAGGCAATTATATTAAAAATGAATGTTGGATAAATTCATTAACTGATTTTTACAGTGATACAATCATGAATGAAAGAACCCGCAACAGACTAACCAGAGATAAAATTATTGAAATCATAGGTAGGAATGATTTTAAGGAAGTAGGAGCAACCATTCAAGAAATGGAAGCAGTATTTAAGCAGTTTAATATTCAAGTTAGAATTTTTAATTTTGTAAATGAACTTATTTACAATTATAACCCAAAAATAAGAAACCGTCATATTAAAACATTTTACGCTATGGTGAAAAATAACCATATTTATACATTAAACCACGATTTAAGCAAAATACAACAAAAACAAGTAATATCAAAACTACCCACTATAAAGGCACACACTGATTATTATATAAATGAAAGAGAGGAACCACCGCAATACAAAATGATTAAATGTATAGATGATATACTTAAAATTAAAACTGATGATAAAACAAGGGAAGTATATTTAGTACCCGAAGATAATAATTTGGCAGAAATATTTTTCCAGTTGATAAATATTGGATATGAACCCAGAATTAAATACACAGGTATTATTGATGAAATTAGAGTCAAATTTAACAAGATAACATATATCATAAAGACTCAAAATTTAATTAAATCATCCAGCGATGGTTGGATCGCAGCAGATAATGAAACTATGTACAACAATATGAATAAAGCAATGTTTAATTTTAATAAATCTTTATTTATTTTATCTCACAAATCTTTTTATAATGACATTGATATAAAAATATTAAACGAAACAAGGACTGTAGCACCTTCGGGATTATTATGGGATAAATTTAATTTAATGTGTATAACTGAAATCGATGTAAATAAGGCATTTACAAAAGGTTTCATAGATATTACTGAAATACCAGTTTTTAATCAGTTTGACAATTGGAAAGAATACAATGATGCAATTAATATTGATGAACTCCACGATCTAACATTATATTATATTGAAGTTAACTATCCGAATATACCAAATAAATACAGTATGGAACGTATTAAACGTAAGCATCTTTTGGAGGAAAGTTTAAAATTTAAATCAAAAGAAGAAGTTGAATTCATAATGACAAAAACGGTACTGGGGAATAAAGAGGGCTTAATGTTTAATAAAAAATATAATTTAGTTTATGGTAAGTTTTTAAAAAAGTTTATTAATCAATATAATATTAAAGTATTATATTATAAACAACCTTCGTTTATTCATAAAACAAACTATAAGGATATGGTTAATGAACTTTGGAAAACTACTATAGATGAAGATGATGATGATGATGATATACTAAGTAAAAAATTAATAGCAAATGTCAATTTTGGATTATTAGAGAAGGGAGAGGCTACCGCGCATCAAAGCATTTTGTTTAAGAGTATTGATGAAGCAATCCATTATCAAACAGAATACGGAGGCAAAATTCATAAGTTATCACAGATAGAAGGCAAAATTCATAGGTTATCACGTATAGGTACAGAAGACGAAGAGCGCGAGGATGAGTATGAAGAGTATACACGTGAACTAGATGAAAGAAATATAAAAGCATCATATTATATATTAAAATTAAGGGATAAAGCAGTATTAAGAAACGGCTATAGATATATTAAAGAACTACTCATGCAACATCATAATTTTAAAATGAACCAAGACATTCACAAATTAATAATCAACGATATTAATGTATATAGTGTGAAAACCGATGCTTTTGTAATTGATTCATACAATGTAGAGAAAGCAAAGCAATTATTAGAATTTCATAATGATATAGGAGGTTGGAAAGTTTCTGGGCGAGACAATGAAATTAATCTTCCTACTGTAAAATATGAAGTTGTTAAGAATGATCTAATAAAAATACCAGTTCATGAAAGTAAAACTATTGATATTAAAGATGAATACGACACTGATAACATTATAGAGATTGTTAAACAGAATAACCCTATTATGATCAGGGGCGAACTACCGGGCACAGGAAAATCATATATATGTCAAAAAATGGTTGATAAAAAATATAAGGTAATATTTATTTGTCCTACTAATAAATTATTACAGGCATTCGAAGGTGAAGCAATGACTATAAATAAGTTTTTTGGAATAAACTACGGCGATGCAAAATTAGAACCATTTGATTTTACAGAATTTGATGTAATCGTATTTGATGAAATTTATTTCAGTAATTTAAATATATATTGGAGAATAAAACAATTTGTAGAGCAGAATAAACACAACAAAATTATAATAGCAACGGGAGACACCAAGCAATTAAAACCAGTTCAAGAGATAACAAATACTCGAGACTATGAATTATATACTGATAATATTATAGATAACATTTTTGAATATAATATTTTGTTAAAAGAATGTAAGAGACTTAACACACAGGAAGATAAGGATAAACTAAGAAATATTAAATTTGATATTTTTGAAAATAAATTACCTATTATGAAAGTTATTGAAAAATATTTCGAATATACAACTGACATAAGCAATTCTAACAACAACATAGCATTTTTAAATACAACTTGTAAAAATGTCTCAAATGAAATTAGAAAATTAGAAAATAGAAAAGATGAATACGAAGTAGGCGAATTTTTAACATGTAGGGAATATACTAAAACTAAAACATCAGTGTTTAATGTAAATTTCAAATATAAAATAGTTCATATTGATAACGATGGAATATTTACATTAAAAAATGTCAAAACCGATATTTTACAATCCGTAGAAGTTGCTAAAATAAGAAGCAATTTTATATTTGCTTATTGCTCTACATGTCATTCTGCTCAAGGTAGTAGCATTGATGACACCATAACAATTTTTGATTATAATCATTTTTTGGTAAAGGATTATCCAGAATGGATATGGACAGCAATTACAAGGTGTAGAGATTTAAACAAAGTCAATTTTTATAAATATACGAAAGATATTGATGATGTATTTAATCAAAAATGTATTTTAAGTTATTTTGAAAGAAAAATATTAAACTACAAGGAACAGGACAGGAAAGCAAAAAGAACCATACCTAAAGAAGGTTATGTAAATGCACAGTGGTTTTTAGACAATATAAATAATCAATGCAATTACTGCGGATGCGGTTTTTCTATGGATATGAAAAATGGAAATATAATGACAAATCTAACAGCGCAACGTAAATCAAACGAGTTATCGCACGAACTGAATAATATTATTCCTTACTGTGTTAGGTGCAATTGTAGTTGTAAATGATAATAATTTAAATAATAATTTAATATTTCTTGTAAAAAGTATTTAAAGAAATAAAAACTATATATATATTATAATAGAAATGGTTGAAACCGAAATCAATAATTATATCAATAAGAAATGCTACGACTGTTGCCACTTCAAAAAAGAAAATATGGAATTATACAAATTGAATTTACCGAATGGAATAGTAAGTAATATTATTGATTATGCTTTGGGTAAAGAAGACGAATGTAGAACTTGTAGAAGATGGAGACGATATCAAAATATAATAGAAAATATGTTGGAGATTAAAAAAATAGATGAAAGAAATGTTGAAGATGCCATTTTGATATTTTTAACTGTGTATAAAATACCACCTTATAGTTATGTTAGAATATTTCTGAAAATCAGTAAGAAAAATATGAAATGATTAAAGGTATATTGTGGATGTTGACTTGTCATTTTAGGGAAGGGTTTGATGTAAAAGAAGACATTAAAACATATATTGAAGGAAAAAAGTTTAATGTGAAAAATACCGTGAGAGATATTAATATTATTTTTAAAATGATGCATGAAAGAGATAAGATATATACACAATTTAATGGTCATCAATTGAATTATTATCCTGAACTTAAGTTATAAAATTCTATCTACCTAACCTTGCCCATAATATTTCTACATAATTTGTGATAAACATATTGTAAGATAATTTATCATAATTTTTGGAATAGTATTTTTGATTTTTTCGATTTTTTTTTTGAAAATATCATTTTTGGAAAATACCATTTTTGGAAAATATCATTTTTGGAAAATATCATTTTTTTTGAATATATTTTTTTTTGAACAATATTATTTTTTGAACAATATTATTTTTTTGAACATTTTTTTTTTTTAAATGAATGAGCTTAACCTTGCCCATGCATCCTACCATCAATAACCATATCATATGAATCACCCTATACTCCTATTTCCACTCAAGCATCCTAACAATGACAAGAATGATGGAATAGAAAATGAGAAAATGTAACTTTTTTGATGGATTTTGAGGTTGAGACTGTTATGAAATGTTTTGAGTGGAAATATGCATAATGAATAAGGATGACGATTTGAATAGTGAAAAAATGGTTGAACAATGCCGATGTTGCGTAGGGTGGGGGTCACGCTCGGGTACCACAAAAAGATGGGCAAGGCCTACCCTAACTGTTTTGGGGGGTGTTTTGGGGGTGTTTTGGGGGTGTTTTGGGGGTGTTTTGGGGGGTGTTTTGGGGGGTGTTTTGGGGGGTGTTTTGGGGTGTTTTGGGGGTTTTGGGTGGTGTTTTGGGGTGGTGTGGGTTTTGGTGGGTGTTTTTGGGGGTTTGGGGGTGTTTTGGGGGTGTTTTTGGGGGGTGTTTTGGGGGTTTTTTGGGGTGTTTTGGGGGGTGTTTTGGGGGGTTTTGGGGGGTTTTTTGGGGGGGTTTTGGTGTGGGGGTTGTTTTGGGGGGTGTTTTTGGGGGGGTTTTTGGGGGGGGGGGTTTTGGGGGGTGTTTTGGGGGCGTTTTGGGGGGGTGAGTTTTGGGGGGTGTTTTTGGGGGTTTTTGGGGGGTGTTTTGGGGGGGTTTTGGGGCGGTTGGGGGGGTGTGTGTTGGGGGTGTGTTGGGGGGTGTGTTGGGGGGTTTGGGGGGTGTGTTGGGGGGTGGTGGGGCGTTTGGGGGGGCGTGGGGGGCGTTCGGGGGGGGGCGTTGGGGGGGGGTTTGGGGGGGGGGGGGGGGGGTGGGGGGGGTTGGGGGGGGTGGGGGGGGGGTTGGGGGGGGGGTTTGGGGGGGCGGTTGGGGGGGGGGGGTTGGGGGGGGGGGGGGGGCTGGGGGGGGGGGGGGGCTTGGGGGGCTTGGGGGGGCTTGGGGGGCTTGGGGGGCTTGGGGGGCTTGGGGGGCTTGGGGGGCTTGGGGGGCTTGGGGGCTTGGGGGGCTTGGGGGGGCTTGGGGGGCTTCGGGGCTCTTGGGGGGCTTTGGGGGGTTTGGGGTTTTGGGGGTTTGGGGGTTTGGGGGTTTGGGGGTTTGGGGGGGGGTTTGGGGGTTTGGGGGTTTTGGGGGTTTGGGGGTTTGGGGGTTTGGGGGTTTGGGGGTTTGGGTTTTGGGGGTTTGGGGTTTGGGGGTGGGTTTGGGGGTTTGGGGGTTTTGGGGGTTTGGGGGTTGGGCCGGGGTTTTTGGGGGTTTGGTTCGGGGGGGGGGTTGGGGGGTTCGGGGCGGGGTTTTCGTTCGGTTCGGGGGGTTTTTCCTTCTAAGGGGGTTCGGGGGGGTTCGGGTGGGGTTCGGGGGGGTTTAGGGGGGGTTCGGGTGGGTTCGGGGGGTCGGGGGTTTTCGGGGGGTTTCGGGGGTTCGGGGGGTTTCGGGGGGTTTCGGGGGGTTTCGGAGGGGTTTCGGGGGGTTTCGGGGGGGTTTCGGGGGGGTTTCGGGTGGGGTTCGGGTTGGGGTTTCGGGGGGGGTTTTCGGGGGGGTTTCGGGGGGGGTTTCGGGGGGGGTTTCGGGGGGGGGGGGGGGTTTCGGGGGGGTTCGGGGGGGTTCGGGGGGGTTGGGGGTTCGGGGGGGTTCGGGGGGGTTCGGGGGGGGGGGGGTTCGGGGGGTTTCGGGGGGGTCGGGGGTTCGGGGGGGTTCGGGTGTGGGGGTTCGGGGGGGTTCGGGGGGGTTCGGGGGGGTTCGGGCGGGGCGTCGGGGGCGCGGTTCGGAGCTGTTTTGGGGGGAGTTCGGGGGGGTTCGGGGGGGTCGGGGGGGTTCGGGGGGGTTCGGGGGGGTTTCGGGGGGGTTCGGGGGGTTTCGGGGGGGTTCGGGGGGGTTCGGGGGGGTTCGGGGGGGTTCGGGGGGGTTCGGGGGGGTTCGGGGGGGTTCGGGGGGGGTTCGGGGGGGTTTTTGGGGGGGTTCGGGGGGGTTCGGGGGGGGTTCGGGGGGGTTCGGGGGGGTTCGGGGGGGTTCGGGGGGGGGCGGGGGGGTTGCGGGGGGGTTTTCGGGGGGGGTTTTGGGGGGGCGGGGGGGGGGGCGGTTGGTGTCGGGGGGGTTCGGGGGGGGGGTTCGGGGGGTTCGGGGGGGTGGGGGGGTTGTCGGGGGGGTTCGGGGGGGGTTCGGGGGGGTTCGGGGGGGGGGGGTTCGGGGGGGGGGGGGTTCGGGGGGGGGGTTCGGGGGGGTTCGGGGGGGTTCGGGGGGGGGGGGGGGGGGGGGGGCGGGGGGTTGGGGGGGGGGGGGTGGGCAGAGCGCGCTGGGGGGATTGGGGGTGGGGGTTTGCGGGGGGTGGGGGAGTCGGGGGGGTGGTCGGGGGGGGTGGCGGTTCGGGGGGGGTGGGGGGTTCGGGGGGGGGGGGGGGTTCGGGGGGGGTTCGGGGGGGTTCGGGGGGGTTCGGGGGGTTCGGGGGGTTCGGGGGGGTTCGGGGGGGTTCGGGGGGGTTCGGGGGGGCCGCCCCATTCGGGGGGGGGGGGGTTCGGGGTCTCGGGGGGGTTCGGGGGGGTTCGGGGGGGTTGGGGGGGTTGTTGAGCTTATTGGGGGGTTGGGGGTTATAGGGGGGTTTCACCCCCACCCCCGCCCCCCCGTCAAAATAGCGGTGGGCGGACATGAGTCACAATCATGCCCCGGGCAGATGAAGTGCCTAGCAAGGGACGATCCCAACCAGAAATAGCTGCGGCCGCCTTCTATTTTTTTTTTACATGGCGCTGGGTAGAACAGTTTAATACCAGGTTTTGATTGTGACTCACATGAGTCCCCGCCAAAGGGTGCGGAACCTATGTTTGCATTCGCAGCCGCATCGGCCTGGTGAGTTTGGTTGACCATTCTCTTGTGCTGCCCGCTCCGATAACATCTGCAAGTTCCAAAGGATAGTTACCTTGTCACCTTTTTTGGGAAATAGAGAATGTGAAGCCCGAATTCCAACCGCGATGGTCGGTGGACACAAAGTACAGCGAGCTTACCGACTCAGAGTCTGGTGAAGAGCCTTCAGCTGAGAGTCTTGTTGACTGGGGCTTGCACTCTGTTAGCACTCTTTTCTCGCACTCTTTTGCGCACCTTTCCAAGGACAGTTCAGGTGATTCCAAAACCACCTTCCATTTCCTGGTGCTCTCTTTTTGACGTGACTCCAAGAAGCTGGGATGTTTTCCGTTTCAGTGGGACGCTCTCTTGTTCAATTCAGCGGCCTTTTTCGGTTGTTTCCCCTGGACTTCCCCTCGCAGGCGTTGGCAGACATCGCTTTTGCCGTGCACTCCATGAAGCTGAGCGGGGAGGACGGTCAGGCGAGGCTTCAAGGGAACCAAGCTTGTAGGTTGGTTTAAAGGGCCAACCAAAAGGAACGCCAGCCTTCGGGGAATCCCTACTTCCATTTGCTGAAATGAATATTTTATATTTTCCCTTGTTGGCTTCAAAGGGAATCTATCACTGGACTTTTGTCAGTTTGGAGCTCGGTGGTTTTCGAACCCCTGGTTCAGGGGGTAAATGAGGTTCACCACCAAACCACCATCCCTTTTTGGGGTCTCCCCATTCTGACACTTTTTTTTGGGTTTGCTTGTTCTCATTGTGTTCGTAGTGAAGTTCATGATGTCGGATAGCATGGAGAAGCCATGGGCTCGTGGGCTTACATCCGCTGGTTGCGCAACGCACCACATTTGTCAATCTGCAAACTCAAGGCGTGCTTATTGAATAGAGGTGGCACTGTTTTATTTTTATTTTTATTTTTAGTGCCACCTACTCTTCACCAGGGCTCCAGGGGGTTCATTGGTGTGCAAGACCATGGCCCCCGATTCTGGGCTTTGCCTGTGCCGCAGGCCTTTGTGACGTCCGTCGCCATCTTTGGCGAGGACCACTTGCACCTCTTCTCGCCGCAGGGTGGGGGGATTGATGTGAGGCAAAATATGGGAGTGGGTCAAAATATAGGTACCCAGAATGAAACTTTGGTAAATGGAAACAAAGACTAAATCCTGTGGTCCCCTGGTTTAATTTTGACCCATACCCATATCTGCTCCATGATTCATTTGGGGGTAAAGGGGGGGAGACTCACTAAATCGCAACCACAAAGCTGGGAGACTCAATTGATTTTGCATGTCCTTTTCCTTATGAGGCCGCGGATGTTGATCGTGGCTCACGCACAACTTGCTGGGTGAGTTCCACAGGAACTTGCTGTGATGGATCCTTTCCAACCGCCTTGCTGATTCGGGCTTCTGCTTGGGTCGTCTTTCAACCGTTGGACCATGACAGCTTTCTACTCGGAACCTTGTTAACTTTTGGGGGTCAAAGACCAGCCCGAATCCGATGCTCGTGTCACGGAATGCTTTTTTGAGTCTCAGTGGATGGCTTTGGCAAGTTTTCCCTGCGTTCCGGGCCAACTCCAGTCGGAGCCATGGGGACCTTCCGCCATCCGGTCGATCGATTGATCCAGGGCGTCCCAGCTCAGCTGGGCGACGGCCCATGCTCCAAACTCACCGGGGACGCCCATTTCTAGGTTTTCCAGTAGTGCCCTTGTACCGTTTCTTTTTTGGGGGAGGGTTCCCGTACTAAATTAGACTACAGAAGAACAATCGGGTACCAACTTATTCTAACCTCTCTACTGGAGGACCTAGATTTGGAACGCCCGAAGGTTTTGCTTCGCCCTGGTAGGCGTCACGAGCCTCTGCAACGCTGTCACCCTGCTGGATGGTCATCTCAAGCAGCTCTTCTTGGAGAAAGTAGCGGTGCATGCGGAGGACGGGACCGGTTTTGGTCACTGGCCAGACCTGCGAAAAGGCATAGCTGGCCAGTTTTTTGGGGATGAGTCGGGATGAGTAACTGAGCAGCGGGGAATGAAGCAGGATGGTGCAAACATGTTTTGTTGGGGGGCGCTGCAAGAGTTGCTTTGGGATGTCCCAAAATTGGGGGGAATTTGGAGGGTGCTTTCAGAAGGGAAGGGATGCATCCCATCAATGGTTTCAGCTGAACTGCTCCATGACTTCTTGTTGAGAGGTGCCAGGTGCGAGGGCAAATTTTCTGAAAAATGATTTCGAGCCGGCTCGCCCGGGCACTCAACTGGAACAACAACTCGACCCGAACCTTGCCCGAAGGCAAACCAAAAGGGTGTGTGTGTGTGTTCTTTTTTGTGGGAATCCGGATCTCTTAAAGGGAGTTTGTTAATACGACTTGTACCAGAAGGGTGTTCTTGCTATATTTCAGGGCCCCCAACCACTACCTGTGAAGGAACAGTGCTATGGTTGGCAAGAGCTGGCCCAAGTTCTTTCCGCGACTCGGCCACCTTCCCGTCGAACGGGATCGGATCGGTGTCCCAGAGTTATTATCCGCCAGAATGGGTTTCCTTTTCCCGCCTCCGAAGCGAAGCGACCTGTTGACCCTTTGGTTGTTTTCTTTTTTGGGTCCATTTTTCATCATGGGCCCTCAAAGCTTAACCTTCTACTTCTGGCTCCTTTGGGCAACTGAGTTTTGGTGTCCTTCAAAAACCACACGGGTCCATCCAAAAAAGTAACAACTAGGCAGTGATGGGTCCTCTCTTGGATCCAAGGCCCAAGTCCCAGGTGGTGGCCTGCATCTTCATGCCGACAGACAGACATACAGACGTAGAGACATACAGGCATACAGGCATCAGACATACAGACATACAGACATACAGACACACAGACATACACAGACGTACAGACGTACAGACATCCAGGCATACAGACATACAGACATACAGACATACAGACACACAGACATCCAGGCATACAGACATACAGACATACAGACATACTCAGACGTACAGACGCACAGACATCCAGGCATACAGACATACAGACATACAGACATACACAGACGTACAGACGTACAGACATCCAGGCATACAGACATACAGACATACAGACATACACAGACGTACAGACATGCAGACATGCAGACATACAGACAAACAGACATACAGACATACAGAATACAGAATACAGACGTACAGACATGCAGACATACAGACAAAGAGACATACAGACAAACAGACATACAGACATACAGACATGCAGACATACAGAGTATACAGACATACAGACATACACACACACACAGACGTACAGACGTACAGACATCCAGGCATACAATCATACAGACATACAGACATACAGACACACAGACATACTCAGACGTACAGACGTACAGACATCCAGGCATACAGACATACAGACATACAGACATACAGACATCCAGGCATACAGACATACAGACATACACACACACACAGACGTACAGACGTACAGACATCCAGGCATACAGACATACAGACATACAGACATACAGACACACAGACATACTGTACGTCCAGGCATACAGACATGCAGACACACAGACATACAGACACACAGACATCCAGGCATACAGACATACAAACATACACACACACAGACATACAGGCACACAGACATACTCAGACAAACAGGCGTACAGACATCTAGGCATACAGACATACAGACATACACAGACGTACAGACGTACAGACGTACAGACATCCAGGCATACAGACATACAGACATACACAGACGTAAAGACGTACAGACATCCAGGCATACAGACATACAGACATACAGACATACAGACACACAGACATCCAGGCATACAGACATACAGACATACACACACACAGACGTACAGACGT
>CAUJNA010003340.1:109180-294180 GCA_963377175.1 Effrenium voratum
ACATCCAGGCATACAGACATACAGACATACAGACATACACAGACGTACAGACGTACAGACGTACAGACATCCAGGCATACAGACATACAGACATACAGACATACACAGACGTACAGACGTACAGACGTACAGACATCCAGGCATACAGACATACAGACACACAGACATACTCAGACGTACAGACGTACAGACATCCAGGCATACACATACAGACATACAGACATACAGACACACAGACATACTCAGACGTACAGACGTACAGACATCCAGGCATACACATACAGACATACAGACATACAGACACACAGACATACTCAGACGTACAGACATGCAGGCATACAGGCATACAGGCATCAGCCATACAGACATACAGACATACAGACATACTCAGACACACAGACGTACAGACGTACAGACATACAGGCATACAGACATACAGACATACAGACATACAGACACACAGACATACTCAGACGTACAGACATACAGACATACAGGCATACAGACATACAGACATACAGACATACAGGCACACAGACACACAGACATACAGACGTAGAGACATACAGGCATACAGGAATCAGACGTACAGACATACAGACATACAGGCACACAGACATACAGACGTACCGACATCAGCCATACAGACATACAGACGTACAGACACACAGACATACAGGCGTACAGACATACAGGCATACAGGCATCAGACATACAGACATACGGACACACAGACGTAAAGACGTACAGACCTAAAGGCATACAGCCATACAGATATACAGACATACAGACATAAAGACATACAGACGTACAGACACACAGACATACAGACAGACATACAGACATACATACATACAGACATACAGACGTACAGACATACAAACATACGGGCATCAGACATACAGACATACAGACATACAGACACACAGACAATACAGACATACAGGCATACAGACATACAGGCATGCAGGCATCAGACATACAGACATACAGACATACAGACATACAGAGGTACAGACATGCAGACATACAGACGAACAGACATACAGACACACAGACGTACAGACATACACACGCACAGACGTACAGACGTACACACATACAGGCACACAGGCATACAGACATACAGACATACAGACATACAGACATACAGACACACAGACAGACTCAGACGTACAGACATACAGGCATACAGGCATACAGGCATACAGACATACACACGCACAGCAGACACACAGGCATAGAGACATACAGACAAACAGACAGACGTACAGACATACAGGCATACAGGCATACAGACATACAGACATACAGACATACAGACATACAGACAGCCAGACACACAGACAGACAGACAGACAGACAGACAGACAGACAGACAGACAGACAGACAGACAGACAGACAGACAGACAGACAGACAGACAGACAGACAGACAGACAGACAGACAGACAGACAGACAGACAGACAGACATACCGACATACAGGCATACCGACATACAGACACACAGCCATACAGGCATACAGGCACACAGACACACAGACAAGCAGACACACAGACATACAGACATACAGACATACAGGCACACAAGCAGACAGACAGACAGACAGACAGACGGACGGACGGACGGACGGACGCACAGACCGACGGACAGACCGACGGACAGACCGACGGACAGACAGACAGACGGACGGACGGACGGACGGACGGACGGACAACAGAGACAGAGACAGAGACAGAGACAGAGAGAGAGACAGAGACAAAGACAGAGACAGAGGAGACAGAGACAGAGGAGACAGAGACAGAGACAGAGACAGAGACAGAGACAGAGACAGAGACAGAGAGAAAGAGACAGAGACAGAGACACAGACAGAGACACGGAGACGGAGACGGAGACAGAGACGGAGACAGAGACAGACAGAGACAGACAGAGACAGACAGAGACAGACAGAGACAGACAGAGACAGACAGACACACAGACATACAGACATACAGGCATACAGGCATACAGGCATACAGACATACAGGCACACAGACATACAGACGTGCAGACATGCAGGCATACAAGCATACAGGCATACAGGCATACAGGCATAAGGACATACAGATACAGACATACAGACATGCAGACATGCAGACACACAGACATACAGACATACATACATACATCCATACATACATAGATACAGACAGACAGACAGACAGACAGACAGGCAGACAGACAGATAGACAGGCAGGCAGGCAGGCAGGCAGGCAGGCAGACAGACAGACAGACAGGGCAGGCAGAGACGGACAGGGACGGACAGGGACAGGCAGGGAAGGACAGGCAGACGGGCAGACAGACAAATAGATAGAGAGACAGACGGACAGACACTCAGACATACAGACATACATGTAGACAGACAGCCACACACACATGGATACATTAATACACAGATACAACATGTATTCATAGACAGATAGATGCCAGATAGACTTGTAGGTAGACGAGCACACGCGCACACACACACACAGAATTTTGAGCAGGGCGCCTTTGCCTCGGACTTTGATGCTCGGTGCAAGCCAATGCTTTTGCACCTCCATGAGCCATTCTGACCCACCTCTTGGTGCCTAAGTCTATCAAACAGAGTGCCCCTACTCATAGACAAACATGTGTATGATTGTAAACGCTTTGCGTTGCCGCCTCGGCCAGTATGTGTTTTGGTTTCCCATTTGACCGGTGTCTAGGGTAGATTTGACCGGTTTCGAGGGAGCATTTTACCAGTTTCTAGTTGGGATTGGGGAGTGACAGACTTCCGCTGGAATTTTATTGGTTTCTGACCGGGTTTCTACGGAATTTGACCACTTTGCTAAGTTTGCGCCATGCCTGGAGGCTGCTCAGAGACTTGCGTGTTGCCCTGCCTTGGCCAGATGGCTGGCTTTGAGGTTCCGTGTTTTGGGTTTTCCCATACAAGTAACAAACGGCCTGCGCGAATCTCAGATCAATGAGACCAAACGCGGAGTGCGCCTGTGGCCCCAAATGAACGAGCGCGAAGGTTTGGTTCCCACTTCAGTGCAAGGGAATTTGTCCCCCCTACAGAGAACTCTTCATATGGAAGGCCTTCCAGTAGTATTCACAGAAGTGAGCACTTCCCACAATCCTAACGAGGAGGCCATGCGTTGTTCAGGGGCCGGACTTTCCATTTTTCTTTGCACACATTAGTCAAGTAATATCTCGCGCTCGCCTTTTTGGCTTCGTTTCAGGCGATCGGCCATGCTGGCACTTCTAGTCCCAAGCTTCTCGACTTTGCCGAAGACATTACTTTGCGCTCGGCGGCATGTTCGGTCGAGCTGCTTGGCTGAAGCAGAGTCAGTGGTTGCGGAAAGTTGGGGATGGAACTCAGTCATGGGCATGGACCTGAGTCAGCCTTTTTGGCTTCACGGGCCCATTGCCACAACCATGCTGAGAGCTGGGAAGTACTTGGTCCGAAGTGAGGGTATCGGATGCTTTCAGCTTGTACCTTGGGGATGTGGAAAGCATGGGCGTTCTATCCCCTGCTTTTCTTCTTTTTTTCTTCTCCAGGGAATTCTACTTGAACATTCTCACGTTCTTGCCGCCAATGGAGATGGAAGCTCCCATAGCCAATTTCCGCATACTCACCTGATGAATGCGCTCCCCAAAAGGAACCTTCCTCTGATTTGCTTTTCGGTTTCCATTTTAAGCTGCTGCAGTGTCTTCCCGTCAGAAGTTGTTGTAACCGGTTTTCCCAGTCGGCTCCGAGGATCCCAACACAGACTCTGCTTTCCATTGGCTTCGCGGTGGCGAAGATCGGCGCCGCCCGGCAGAACTTTTTTTCGGCCGGGTTTTTCGGCCGTGTGTGTTTGGTGTCCTTTTTGGTGGTTTTGCTCGAAAAATAGAGGGCGATTCCTGGTTTACCTGGTGGTTTCATCATCTGCCAGGGAAACCCATCTAATTATTTCCCCTAAACGGACGCCTATGGCCGTTTTAGTGTTCGGGGGACAGGCGGCGTTTTCAAAAGCACGCGGCGCTGTGCGGCTGGAGCTCTGTTTTGACAGCATCTTCCAGCGTAGGCTTTGAGGTGAAGAGTTGACGGGTTTTTTTAGGCGCAGTGGCTCAAAGGTTTGGACTTCCAGATTTGTAACCCGAGACTGGAAGGCGTCTCTACTTTTGGTTGGCTTCCGCAAATCCCAATCACTGCCCTGCTTTACCCTAGTGACTAGGGCCTAGTTTCCCACATTGACATTGGTTCTGAGGGCTCCACATTGCAATGCCATAGAGAATCCAGGTTTTGCTCGACGAAAGCCAATCACACCACAAGGGAGGGCAATTGAGGTGGGGCTTCACTGCAGCGTGCTGGCGTGTGCAACTGCTACATGCTTGTTGTCTGCTCGGTGGAATCGTGAACCCGGATGGCCCATACTGCTCACACTGCCTCTAATACCGAATGTGACAGCAAAAGGAGCGCCACACCTTTCACGAAACCTGGCTTGCTAGTGGAATCTCTCGTGCCTTAGCAAGCAATGTGCCAAGGAATGCCCACAATGCTGTGATATATCTAGTTTTGTGCGCTGATTTGCGTAAAGTTGTTTGTCACCTGGACGCGGGCAAGAGCCAGTCTGCATTAAATAGGTGCTGACCCGAGGTCAAGCCGCAGTCAGCAGGAAAGCTGGCAGCTGCCGCAGGGACTGCCCTTCGTCAGCGTGGCAGGCGCAGTTCGGGCCACGTGATTTGGGGCCCGAGGTTGGGGTGCGATCAACACGGAACCCAAAGAGGGCGTCCCCAAAAGTAGATTCCACGAACAAAAAGTGGTGGTTGCTCAGGTTCCATGTTGGTTTGGAGAGTGCTTTGCAGGCTCATGCTGTTCGGCATTGATCGGCGCCAGTGGATGAAGCTTCGCAGCTATGCGCGAACGGGCTGAGTTCAGCACGTGACACATGCTGCGCTTTCCATTGACGTGCTTCATTCGGACAGAGGTTGGTGCCGCGAATTCCACGCTGAGTGCCGTTTGTTGCCTTCGAATCTATTTGATTTGGCGTCACAGGGGAAGGGGGTAGTCCTTCTCAGGAAAGACAGCCGTGCAGGGCTTCAGGACTTGAACAAAAACGTTCGAGTTCGGACGCTTCAAGACCGAAAGGGGACAGGGCTCGCGATGAGTTGTTTGAGTGGTCAACAAGTGGGAAGCATATCCGCAACACCTTTGTTAGATGCTCGTATGCAATTCGTTGTTTTTCGTAGACTCGTTGATTCAACTTGAATGGTATCATAGTATCTGGTATTATAGCTTTTTTCGGGCACTTGCGCATGTGAGAGGCGTCATTGTCATGTCCTTTTGCACATTTGCTTGGGTGTTTGTCACTGAACCGGCTGACCTGAAAGCCAGCTTAGAGTCCCGCCAGATACGTTTTCGCAGGCTGCAGTGAACTGTTCCTTGGACAGAATGGAGCAGTTTATCGAGGCCGATTGGAGTGAGTTGCTCCTGGCATTTCGGGCTTGTTGGAAGGCACAAAGACTCTCCAAATGTCCCAAACCAGAACTGGATAGGGTACATATTTTTGACCCACACCCATATGGCAAAACCCGACCGTGAGAAACGCTCGTGACTCCCAACAAGTCCACCTCAAGCTTCGGTGAGCTCTCAGCTCGCTCTCAGCTCTCAGCTCCTGAGGGAAGGGTGGCCAAGAGGAGTCGTCTCCCGTCCCTAACAAAGGTCCGCCAGCTCGGTGCCCGAACCTCTCACCCCGTTTTTGGGTTGGGAGGGAAAGCCCCTACTAAAACAGACTACAGGAAGAAAACAAAAAGGGTACCGACTTATGCTAACCTCTCTCCTGGAGGACCTAGAATAGATCAGCTTGGGGCATTGGCAGCATGCTCGTTGCGGCTGCGAGTTGCAGAGTTGCGAAGACCTTGCATGGCAGTTGTCCGTTGGGATAAGTGCCATCGACAAGGTCGATTCCAGTCTCACGATGACAGTACATTGTTTACTTTCCTCGTTGGTTGTCAACATCGACATGCTGAATTTGCTGCCGGTAGCCATCGCCCCATTTTCGCTTGACAAAGTGTGTGCTGGGCGGATTGTAGGGTCCCTTCATCTCGTTGAAGGAAGAGCGGTCTCCCTATTGCGAGACAAACCTCCCGGACTCTTTTCAACGCTTTGGTGGGTCTCAGTGCGGGCATGCAACCTGATGCAACCCGTCTATGGCCTCGTTGCAACTGGTATTCCTCCGAGAGCCTGCTGGTTTTTGCGACGCGCGGGCACGTGCCAAGAGGCAGCCTTGGAGACGGTGGGTCTCTTTAGGAACCTGCGGGGTCGTTTTTCGGGTCGCTTCTCACATCGAGTCAAGTGCTGGTGCCTGCATCTGCCAGGATGGAGGTGCCACTTGGGCATGTCAATTCTTTTTGAGAGGGTACCTTTTCTTGGTCTTTGCACGGACAAGGAAGGGGAAAGCTCATTTTGAGACGGCCCAAGTGCTGCTTTTTGAAGAATGACACCAGCCGTTCGGTGCACAGAAAACGTAGACCAGAAGAGGGATGGTCCGCGCAGATTTCCGAATTTTGACCATGAAGCTCGTCGGCACTGCCCCGGGAAACAAGCACCGATTTGGGTATATGTGAAAATAGGGGATCCATTTTGGGTGGTTTTCCTTTTGGTTTCCCTTACCACGGTGAAAAGGGGTACCCTCACAACGCACACCTTTGTATTCTTCCTCTCCTTACCAGTTTCGCTTGGGCCTTGCGCGCGTAAGATGGTTTTTTATACAATGCATGGAAAACCCTTTGATGTGACATATGCCGCATGTCAAAGTTCAGGGCCGTTTTGTCCTTAGGGGCTTTTTGCCTTTTTTTTGCCTGAGAGGTCCCTATTGTTTTGTTTGCTCCGGCTTGCTTTTGCTTTTGCCAGCCAGGGGTGCCTTTTTTGAGTCCGCAGCCCCGGGCAGTGCAGCGTGCGAAAAAAGTCCAGGGGTACCTTTTCCATTTCCATTCTGAACTCAGGGATCCGAATCTTTTCAGGAAACCTTAAAAAAACCCAGGGGAAATAGATCCGGTGTTTGAAAAGAATGGAATGGGAATCAACCCCTAGAAAATTGGGGAGTTCCACGGAATTTGCACATCCTCTCCGAATGCGACGCTGCCAACTTGCCATGCCAAAGTGCAGAACTGCCGAGCCACGCGCAGAGATTTTTGGCCCTTCCAGAACACTGGGTCCTTTTTCAATAGTGCTATGCTGCAGTTGTTCTCGGCGCTCAGATGCGGTGCCGCATGAGGCTGGCAAGAATTGCTTTGAGGCTGGCAAGAATTGCATTTCTCTGAGCATGGGCTTCAATCTCAAACTCTCTAGCCTGGAAGCCCATTTCTTTTGGAGGAGTGGTTGTGCATCTCTTGGTTTTCGAAAGGCTTCCGGTCAGCGCAGTCGACTCAGGGTTGCACACAGATGGCGTTGGATGGGTCAGGTAGTTGTCAGGTAGTTGTGGCAGCTGGAGCAAAAGGAGAGGAGAAGGAGGAGAAGGAGGAGGAGGAGGCTGAGGAGGAGGAGGGAGAGGAGGAGGGAGAGGAGGAGGGAGAGGAGGAGGAGGAGGGAGAGGAGGAGGAAACAATATCCGTTAAACAAACGACAACTGAATAAAACAACAAACAAAGATAAGATAGATAATTAGTACATCAGCACACCAATAAATAACTCACGAGGGCAAGAAATAAAGGAAGGCCGGAAGGCCGGAAGGCCGGAAGGCCGGAAGGCAGGAAGGCAGGAAGGCCGGAAGGCAGGAAGGCAGGAAGGCCGGAAGGCCGGAAGGCCAGGAAGGCAGGAAGGCAGAAAGACAGGAAGGCCGGAAGGCCGGAAGGCAGGAAGGCCGGAAGGCAGGAAGGCAGGAAGGCCGGAAGGCAGGAAGGCAGGAAGGCCGGAAGGCCGGAAGGCCAGGAAGGCAGGAAGGCAGAAAGACAGGAAGGCCGGAAGGCCGGAAGGCAGGAAGGCCGGAAGGCAGGAAGGCAGGAAGGCCGGAAGGCAGGAAGGCAGGAAGGCCGGAAGGCCGGAAGGCCAGGAAGGCAGGAAGGCAGAAAGA
Organism: Effrenium voratum; assembly: GCA_963377175.1. Taxonomy (NCBI): domain Eukaryota; class Dinophyceae; order Suessiales; family Symbiodiniaceae; genus Effrenium; species Effrenium voratum. The sequence continues at coordinate 117,239 of CAUJNA010003340.1, forward strand.
CAGGAAGGCCGGAAGGCCGGAAGGCAGGAAGGCCGGAAGGCTGGAAGCAAGGAAGGCAGGAAGGCAGGAAGTTCGGAAGGCCGGAAGGCCGGAAGGCCGGAAGGCAGGCAGGCAGGCAGGAAGCAAGAAAAAAAAGGAAGGAAGGAAGGAAGGAAGGAAGGAAGGAAGGAAGGAAGGAAGGAAGGAAGGAAGGAAGGAAGGAAGGAAGGAAGGCAGGAAGGCCGGAAGGCTGGAAGCAAGGAAGGCAGGAAGGCAGGAAGTTCGGAAGGCCGGAAGGCAGGAAGGCAGGCAGGCAGGCAGGCAGGCAGGAAGCAAGAAAAAAAGGAAGGAAGGAAGGAAGGAAGGAAGGAAGGAAGGAAGGAAGGAAGGAAGGAAGGAAGGAAGGAAGGAAGGAAGGAAGGGAGGGAGGGAGGGAGGGAGGGAGGGAGGGAGGGAGTCGCCATGATTCGCAAAGTCAGCGGCGAACCTCGCCAACCATGCGGAACCTTTACATGAGGTCACATACGCCAAACCGTTTGCATATGCTTTTGCTCCGCTTTTTGCCGGGCAGAACACTTGCTTTGTTTCGGCATTCACAGCGGTGAGGACATGGGATTTCTGCAAACAAGGACCCATTGACAAGGGGCCGTTTTTGCTTGGTTTCCCTTAGCTTTCCCATGAACACCGTCCCCAAACGGGTACCAACAACAAGAGAACACATGCATGTTTTGTGCGACAAGCTTGGCAGCTGTATTCTTTCTTTTATCGCCGATGGCGATGCATCCGCATGTGCCAAAGAAATTGCCGCTTGGAGAGAGCCGAAGCGAAGACCTCCAAAACGCGCCCCATTCTGAAAGCTGACGAGAGCGATCTTCTGTCGGGCGCACGCATTTACATTTTTCCCCACGAAAGGGATTTGTGGAGCCCATCTCTGTCCCAACATCAACAAGAGAAGCTCATGTTTACACCGCCTAAAACGGGAAATGCGGGCGCCACGGTCTCTCTGTTGAGGTTTTCCTACGTTGCGTCTTGCCCCAACTGACTTTCCTTTCAGGGCGATAAGTTGATCCCTCTCCGGGGACCGGCGAGGTGGATGCAGATGGATAGCATCGTCCTTTGAACGGTCAGCATGGGCGCAGGTTTGAAGTCGTAGGTGTCCTTTTTGGTTGTTTTGGTAGAAAAACAGATGGCCCTTGTTTACCTGGTGGTTTCATCATCTACCAGGGCCATCTATTTGCCCTAAAAGGGCACCTATGTTTGAAGTTAGTTCGAGTTCCTGATCATGCACCAGTGCCTGTGTTTCTCCCAAAGGACACTTAGGGATGCAGAAGGTAGGATAATTGTTCAGCACGCCCCAGGTCGTACCCTACTTCGTTCATGTCACTTCTCAAACTCTACACCTTAGCTTATTCGTTCCTGATTGTTGCACACATCCAGCAGAATACCAATGACTATTTTAGGAGAAACATATGTTTCAAGCTGTTGACTAAACCTACACATCACAAATGCATTTTCTTTCTAATCATGGTTGTCATATGACTACTTCAATTCCATGTCTCAACATCGTGTTTGCACATAGAGCATCTTTGTACTTGGCTCGCGATGTTCAGCGGTTCCTTTGTCTTCCCGCTTCTTCTCTAACGTCAGCCCTCTGTTTCGCTCTACACCTGTTACAAGTCGTGAGCCCTTCTTCAAATGCGTCAACCTAGTTTATTTCTCCCACGCCCGGTACAGCATATTTCTGCTTAACTTCAGTATCTTAATACATGTAGGTTGTTGTCTTTCAAAGTATTTCTCGGTTTCTCCGAGTACGGGTGTCTTTGTTAGGGGACGCTCAAGATGGTGGATCACAAAAACTGGGTAGCGCCAAACAAAGACACACCCAAATATCTTTCCTTGTTCCCATGGTGGAAAACGCACTGGCGACGGTTGTTGCAGCTAGGTATATTGCAAACTGGGGTATCGCAAGAGGTTCACAGAAAGCGTTATTAACATCTCGTTGAACCCTTTGGGTGTCAGCACTGCATCGCAGCACACTATTATCGTGCATGAAGGTCTTGGGATACAAACTGTTTACTGTTTGCATGATGCTTTAACAACTATTCTGGCTAAAAACAATCGACATTCAAATCATCAGCTCTGGGGTAGACTTAGGATACAATTTACATTTTACCAGTGACTCAAAGTGAAGCAAACAAACAAATCTAAATTCTATAACTGGGCCTAACTCTAACCATCAGCTATTTTCCAGAACTGATGCTGGGAGGTCCGGAACGTAGTCCATCATTTGCTTTTATCTGTGGTTGAAGCCGTAATTACAGTACCCTACGTCAAAGCAATCAAATGCATTTATCAATTTTTGACTTGTCAGCCTCCACCTCGCACGCCGCCCCATGTCCCCATTGCAGCCCAAGATCGTCAACGCGGAGCGGCCGCCCAACGGACACCCTCTCTGCATTTTATCCAACGCTCCATATGGGTGTGGGTCAAAAATAGGTACCCTTTTTGATTTTGGAGCCTTGGCAAAGGGCTAGAATCTGCGGTCCCCTGCTGCTTTAATTTTGACCCATACCCATGTGTTTCAACGTTTCGCCGCGTGTGGCGAGGAATCGCGTCCGCCCAAACAACCTGAACAGCCGCTTGCGGCGCGCAAACGCCAGCATCCCCAGTCAGCACCAACGAACGTCCGTGACGGGCGCGGCCGGGTGGAAGGGCCGCGGCCCATGTTTACCTCCCCAAGAGAGTCATCGCACCTCTTAATTTTTCTAAAGGCCTTGATGCCGCTGTTGAATTCCTTAAGGGTTTGGGACAACAAAGCCACATTCTGGCTCTAGGCTCGTCCAAATTCTATCGCAAGCTCCTTACTTTTAAAGCGAGAGCACACCCTTGAAAGACACCAAGTTAGACCCACCACTTTGCGCGAGCCTACGCAGTCGAAATGCACATACACATCTTATACGATAACTTCTGTGCGAGTTAGCGCAGCCGAAAAGCGCAGCCCAGATCCCAGCCAACCACTTTGTGCGAGCCTGCGCAGTCGAAATGCGTTTTCAGATTTTATAAAGTCACGATTGAACGTAAATAACATCCAGACCAAATTGAGCACCCTGATCTAACCCCTCCGCTTTGCTCTTACTTAAGAACCCCTTAGTGTATAAAGAATGCGCGCAGCCATGGGGAGGTTTTAGCCCACGGAATCTAGAAGCCGCCTCCCCTTTCGAGAAAAAGGGGTCGGCGGATTTTTGACTTGAAGGGTGGAAGGCGTTTTAAGCCTCATGGTGCACATAACTATGGAAAGTATGGAAGGTATTGACAAACGCGGCAGATGTAGAAAGGTCAAACTTGGCGAAGGCAGGAAGCTGAGTAGCCCCGCGCTGCTGATCGAAGCCAACGCAAGACACACGTGCGACATGTAAGAGATACGATAGCAGGATAAACACATAATTTACTTAAGAAGACACAAGGAACGGTGAGTTGTCAATGTTGTCAATTAAAAGGTTAAAAGGCCACGCCTAGCTACATGTATTCAGGATGAAATCTATACTGTAGCGAGTGTGGGACAAGTCAAATACTGGATAGATTCCAAGAAGGGTTCAAGGCTTGTAGCAGGTAAAGACAATACAACAAACATAGAGTCCTTAGAAAGCTGAGGTTAGAGAAGAGTCCGGGAAGGCAGTAGTTCATGGACACAGCATTTCACCCAGAGAACGAGACGGGAACGAACCTGACACAAAATTTGACGCTATTAAGATTATGGATCCTCATACTTACGGCAGTCTCATCTTTTGCGAAGAATGGATAGCTCCGCATGAGTCATGAGTGGCAATCGCCTAGAAACAACATACATGTGTGATGTGCAGGCTCAGTCAACAGTGTGCAGTATATGCTTCTTCCAAATCAATGGTCAATGATGGTCATTTACAATGAATAGGAATGACGAAGCTAAGATGTACTGCGTTGCATAGTTTGGGCGGCGGCATGTATGAAGTGAAGTATGAACTGGAGCCGCACGCTCCAATACCGTAATATGTGGACATAATGTGATATTTGGACACAATTTGGCCTTGAACCCTGAGAACAAATTGGTTTCTTTTTGATTTCCCTCCAAACAGCAACCAAAAGGAAGCCCTTTCCAATTTTAGTTGAGATCCCTAGGTTCCCTTTCTATTGCTTCGTGAGACTGACCCCTCGTGGATTTCGAAACACTTGTGATAATTCGAATGGCCCTACAAAAGCTTGGGATTAATTTCAACGTAATTGATGGGTGTGTTCTGGCTTGAGGGTATACCTTTTTTAAGGGATATTGAGCGTCTTGAGCTGTCCTTTATTCAACTGAGGCAATAGGAACACTGAGTTCTAGAATTTCGGAAGTTTGGTTTTGGGCCTGTCTGATTGCACAGAGGCCCTTAACAGATACAGTTGGGTCATTTTAAACACAACTGTATCTACCAGCCCAGAAGCAGACCGCCGTTTTGCAGGGTACTGAAAAAACCGTGGATGATGCAACCCCCTTGTTGCACTTGCCATGGGCTCTTGCCATGGGTTGGTGTCGTGTGAGGCCCGCACCGGAACCCGGTTCTTTCGGAGCAGCAAGTTCACATGCTGAAGCAGGAGCCGTGTGGGGAAGGAATCCGATCCGATGACCCTTGATGGCAGGGTGCGGCGTGCTTGTTTGTTTTTCTTTATCCCGAAAGTGAAGGAAGGAATCCATAAATGGATTCGCTTATAATTTTCATGGTTCGCATCACTTGAACGCCCCTTGGCTTAAGCAGGTGAAGAAGGCACCGACGCACTGGAACCAACATGAACGCACAATCTGGTGAGCAGTTGTCGCGGTTCACACTTGTGTGAAAAGTAACAACCGCAAGCGAAAGGGTTCATACCCGCACTTGAATTGGAATGTCAAGTGCTGTGCACTGCATGTGATGAGTGCCTGTGTACCGATCGCCATTTTGGCGAATAGACACTTTTTCAATTTGTCCTTGACCTGACCGCCCTGCATACCTCGCCGCCATGGCCGCGCCCACGTGCTTTGCTTTTTTTGCTGCCACCGTGGAGCGTTACCAGCTCATGGGCATGGACTTGAGTTGTTGCTTTCCTTGCATGATCTTATTTGGGCGTGATGCATCCTTGACATGCTGATTTGCTTGAAATCTTGATTTGACTTGATATGTATCATGGTGAATTCATTGACTGCACTTGGAACCATCGACTTGCGTTACTGTGTGCATTAGTTTTCAGCTTGAGCTGTATCCTTGCCTTGGGCCTTGGTGCTTGCTGTGACTGCATTCTTTTTGCTCCCAGCATTGAGCGTATCATTGAAATGTGGACCGAGTTTCGGCATAGTGGTATTCTCGATGATGTAGCTCGGTGGCAATCTTTATCCTCGTTTCTTGACACGTTGGGCTTTGTTTCTACAGGTTGGTCTTTCCCCTTTCCTGGTCATCCTCGCCCCTCAGTACCTGATGCTGAAGTTCAGTACATTCATCATTTGGCCCACTTCGACATGATTGTCGAGGCCATCATTCTTGTACGAATCACTTTGCAGATGCCGTCTGCAGCTTTTTTTCAGTCCACGTGATGGGATGCCAACAGATTTGAGCCGCACAAGTGTCGGTTGTCTGCCTGCCTGCTTATCTGTTCTGCGCAAAGGCTCATCGTTCAGGACAACGGGTACATTCCAGCATTCTTTGATGTTCTTCATTTCTGCAAGACTTCCATCTTCTGCGCCATTATGTTCTCCTCATTTGCCGAACAACGGCATCTACGTTACAGGCCCTACGCTCTCGTCTTCCTGATCTGGAGGGTTTCTTACAGCACCCAGGACATTCCCAACAGCCTTGTGTGTACATTAGGCTTTCGCCTCGGTTTACACCTTACTATGTGGGAGCGACTGACCAGGACCTACTTCACCGCGAACACTCCAGATGTCGCAAATATTTGCAGCTGGTTCGAGGCCATCGCGCGTTTTTTGAACCAGCTCTTCATTATTGGAATCGGGCCAAGAACTATTGGCTTTTCTGCGCCACACCCATCGAAATTCGGCAGCCTTGGGTTCAGGAGAGCAAATGGCAGTATGCTTTACGGCCACATCTCAACGCTCCCTGGGTGCACAGAATACTTCGCAAGATCGGTTTTCGTGAACATTTGGTTGACTTTAGAAGACATTCAATTTCGCTTCCCACCTCAGTTTCATTACGCAAACAGTTTCGACGCCGACTACACCCCAATCTTCACAGACAGCTTCGCCCACAAGCCTTGGATGATATTCAGGCACACTATGCCCTACTGTGTCAACTGGGGTCCAATACCGGTGCTTCATTTCAGACCATGCGTGATCTACTATCTACAGCGTTTCCTGCCAGGTGTATAATTTTTCTCTTTGTGAATGAGCCTTTTCGCTCCAAAGCCAGGAAGCTTCTATCTCAGGTGCTTCACAAAAGGAAGCTCACAATTCCCACCACTCTCACTCACCTTCTACTACCTCCTGTTCATTCTCGAGATTGGAAAGCAAAACTTGGACTTTGGCTTCAACACTGGGTGTCACATCACACTGAACTCTTTCCGTCCCTCTTCTTGCTCAAATTGCGCGTGGTTGAGACTCGCAGCTCTACATTGGGTGATCGCTTGTTCAATTATCGCAAATGGCAGCGGCAGTGGACGCCTGACACTTCCTTTTCGTGCTCGTGTTTTGATGTTCACTTGCCACATGCGCTTTCCGCAAATTCGCATGCCGTGAGTCTTTCTCGCTTTGACTTGCTTAACTCTGCCATCAACCAGGACACCGCGACCGCCTCGATGAAGGATCAGTACTACGGTGAAACAACAAGACTTCACGCAAAGTTGTGTTTGCAAATTCGCAAGCCTGCCCGCAGATGGAACATTCGCTCATCCATATTCGAGGATGATGCGCACGCAGTTTTGGATGAGTTGTTGGAGGAGCACCGCCACAATATGGCCGATTCTGGACCACAGACGCTCTGCAGCCGGCAGTGCGTGCACTTTCGCCTTGGGTGGTAACTCCTGCTGATCATTTTCCGTCTCGAGCTCGTGTCTGGCCTTCACTATTTTCGGACCTGCTCTACAAGACGTTCTGTACGGGTGAGGTCTTCGCACCCCGCGCCCAACCTGCAGCTCCCTTCCGTGCCCATGTGGTCACTACTCTACATCCTCGCCTTCTACATCGTTATGCGTGGGGCTTCAGACTTCATGACCCACTACCTACTACACGCATTTTACCTAAGCCCTCAAAGGAACTGGCTTAAAGCCCGACCTATCATTTGTTTCTTTCGCACTTGGGCTGCGCATTAATCTTCGAGCTCACCAAGATTACCTTCCCGCATGTACCTGGTCAACTTCCTGTTCAGGAATTGGTGCAACAACTGTGGGAAGTACTGTCTTTTGCAGATCCTGTAGAATATATACAGCTTGTGTCTCAAGACCTTTCCGGTTTCTTCACTTCGATTCCGACTGAGCGGTTTCATCAAGCCTTGGAGTTCTTCTACATCGATACGAAATCAAAGTGGGGCTCCACAATGTCTCCCACTGGTCCGTGTATGAGGTCAAGTCTGACCGTCGCAGGCGAATCTTCAAGGGCAAGTGGTGCCGCATGACCAAGATCCCACGCATCTTCCATGCTGAGGATCTAAAGATTCTGTTGGACTTCGTCATTGCGAACAGTCATTTTGAGAGCAACGGGTATCTCTTTCGACAAGAACGTGGAGTTGCCATGGGATCACCTGCAGCTCCTCCTCTTTGCGACCTTGTCGCCACGGTTGAAGATTTTTTTCAGGCATCAAACTATGTCTACGCTTCAGTTCCAGTTACTTGGTTTTGGTGTACTTTGGTATCAGCGCTATGTGGACAATCGGTTCATACTCCTTCGCTCTGCAGCACCACTGTCGGCAGTTTTAACCAACTTTTTCTTTCACTTGAGTTCTACAGGCCTCCGGTATTTCTTGAGACTCAGCATGACACCAAGGTCCTGGGATATCTGTGCGACTCCCTTGCCAGGAGCATCACTCCTCAACTACCTGATCATCCTTCTCAGCTCAAAGGAGTTCGCAGTGCTAGTGATGAGGTCTTCACGTATTCATCCTGGTCGTCCAGATCGTGGGTAATTATCCGCGGGGCCTCCTGTCCAACAACAAGTTGGTCTGCGTGCACTTAAAAAGCTTTACGAAGCCAAAGGCTTCAATCCTGAAAAACTTCGAGACGTGAGACGCAAAGCGCTGCGTCAGCTGCGGTGTTGATGGTTTTGCGTTGCTTTGCGCTTGTGCTTGGCTTGTGTCGCTTGTCTTTGTTTGTGTTTGTTTCTTGAGTGTACATTCGCAAGTTTGGCTCCGGATCGTGCCTTGTGCTTCTGATTTCATGACCTACATCTTGACGTAGGATCCCGTCGGCCAGCGCAAGCTCCAGCGGTGATCGCGGTCAACAACCTGCTGCATCCAGATACGACGAGTCAGGTCACTTTGGAACAATTCCCGTCATTCATCAGTGGCATTGATGTTCAGCTTTTTGCTCAGGCCCATGGTGAAACTCACCGTGACTACGTTCTTCAGCATGCCTCTGCATCATCTCACTCTCGCACTCGTCGCAGCGCGCGACACACGCTCGGGACAGGTCAACCAGGACGAGGGAGTGTTCCAGATCCAGGTAGCCTACGCCACGCTGCCAGAATGTGCGCTTCGCACCGGCACCCTCCGGACACCATGTCGACACCGATGATGATGACAACTGGGGACATTGGACAAGCTACAACCGTGATTCTCGTGACGATCGCCGCCCTGCCGTTCCCAATCGACCGCCGAAACTCGCCAGGATGGCAGCAGCTGAGTTGAACTTCTTGCGCTGCGACGTGCTACGACACTCCCGGCTTTGGGAAGCCATGTGTTTACCTTGAGGTCTGGGCATGAAATTCGGGAGATTGCGGTCCGCATCAATGACATCCAGTATTTCATGCTGCCCAGCATTGCTAACTTGATTTTCAGGCAGATGGAAACTGGAAGAAGTTTTGGGAGACCTTATACCGCAGCCTTGTGCCCTTTCGTGTGGAGGTTCTTGAGGACTCTAATCGGGTGCACGCCATATCGGAGTTTGATCCTTCGCTTCTCCCGGATGGTACAACAGGGAGTTGGACTTATGACGTCCTGGATGCCATCGCCCTTGAGTTTGACATTCGCGTCAGGGGCTTGCCGGAGCAGCGTGCAGTTGGGACTGTTGGAACAATGCTGGCCCTACATGCAACGTACTCGTATGGACTTCCAGCGTTTTGAAGGACTTCTACGGCAATCAGTGCGGCATTTTCTTCCATTTCAAGTCGAGACGGACACTGCCCAGAAACCATTCGACTGGGCGCACAACACTGACATCAGGGCAGTCAGCAACATCTTGAAGCAGGACGAGCTCCTTCGGCCATCCAAATGGCTGGTTTCCCCGAATGATGACGAATGATGTGTGGATTCCTCCATTGGGGTTCTATTGGAGGGGCAGCTTGGAAAGCAACCGTGCGGCGACCGGCTGCGCTGTTCGGTGGAATTCGGGCGACCAGACCCTTTTGCATAGGCGGCGCGGCTCGCATCAGACAGGACCACTGCTTGGTGCGCAAAGGCGGCACATATGCAGATATTGCGGCGTCTCACTTTCACGACTGTGTGCGCAGCGAAGATGGCGGGTGGAAACTCAGGTCTACGATTGCTGGAAAATATACTAGAAGCTGGTCGCGTAGTACATAGCATGGAAGAAAACGTCCAGTTGTGCTTTTGCTTGTCTCGCCTTGCTTGGTTTGCTTGCTTGCGCTTGCAGATATGATGGGTCAAAGTGTTCAGACTCTTGTTACTTGGACTCATGGGAGACATCCTGGACCAGCGCATGAAGCGGATGCGCTTCAACCTCTTCTCCCACCGCCCCCGCCTCCTACGCTCGATTTGCGGGATGTACCAACCGAGGTACCACTCCCCCGCCGCCACCTCCACCGCCACTTCAACGGTTGCGCCCTGGAGTGACTCATTGTGTACATGGCTGATAAAAAGGTTTCTGCTTTTTGCACTCGGCTTGATCGGTGTTTGGAGTACCTTGTTTTCTTGCATTGTTCCTTGCTGTTGGTTGCTTCAGCTGTTGAGACATTGGCGTAGCAGCAGGCCTTCACGTTCTGAGCCTCTGAGTGTTTGTGATCATCATCTCGGCCGGCAACCTTGGCTGGAGTATTCACAATGGCACGGTCAAGAATGGGTCAAGATCTTCATGCCTGGAGAAGTGCAGACTTGGTACCAAAGTGATGCCATACCGTTTCTGCCCAGCAACACAGATAGGGTGTGGGAACCTGTGCTACCTGAAGGTGATGCGCTGCCGGGCCCTGACAGAGAACTTCAACAAGATGCCCGGACAGAACATTACGAGGCTTGGACCATCCAGGATGGGCATTGTCAAGGTTTCCAACGCATTCTTTCCGAAGAGTGCTTTGCTCTTCACGCGCACCAGATCGGCGCTCAGGACACCATGGAGTCACCTCGACGGTCTCAACGATGACTCAGAAAACAAGCAGGGTGTCGGCAGCTCCTTCATCAATCTCACCAGCAGTTTCCAGCCCGTGATGGACAATTGTGATCGCTCTGAGTTGGTCCTGCCATCCCGGACGCAGGTGACTACTTCTTGCGTGACCTCTATTTACACCACGGCGATCCTTGGACCCCGTCTTCTGAGCATGTTCGTGCAGGTCGGGATTCCTCCCGATGACCACGCCGCTCAGGACTTTTCGTGAAAAGGAGGGGCGTGTGTGTGCGGAGTGTCAGATTCACCCTGACACCACTTTTCTTGTCGTGACTATGTTTTTCAGCAGGGGGGCAACGACCCGTCTTCCTACGTTGCCCAACGAAGCTACGGAAGACGGGTGGAAGGGTTCACGGACGCGTGAACCTGTACCTGCGTTTCACCTATTTTGACGTTGCTTTGGTGTTTGCCTGTTGAGATTGTTTGCATGATTCCGGTTGCATCCTTCAGTTGTACTCGAAACCCACCCACTCAAAGCTTACAGGTTGCACTCGAAAGATGAGATCTCTCCTTCGGGGGTTGATGTGTGTGTGTGTGTGCGTGCTTCTCAAAATAGGGGGACCCCATGCCAGGGTGTTTCCTCTAGGTTTCCCTTGAACAACACCTAAGAAAGGGGCGCGCCATTGTAAGGGACCCCCCCCATGTGGCGCAGCCAGGACCCCTGGCTCAATGAGGACTGGGGAGATCCGACGGCGTCAGGGTTCATCGCATTGAGGGTTCTTCAGAGCTGGGTTTTTGATCAGGCCTCGGGTTTTTGTAGTTTTTTTGTTCAGATTCATGGGTGTTTCTCAAAATTGGATGTTTTTGTCTGGTGGTTGGTATCCGGTTGAATGAACTGAGCGCTTCGCAAGGGATTACCTCTTTTGAGCCAGACCCAAATCAGGTGCACCAAAGCAAGGGCAGACAAGCTCACCAAATTACCACTGAACAAGGTTTACTCACCAAACTCCATTTTTCGCTTCGGAAAACGACGAATATTTACCGTGGCTCGCTTCTCAGGGCACAGATAGGCTGGAAGGCGAATCTTTGCGAGAGCGGGGACTTGCCATGCCAGCAATTCGCATGTGACAGCAAAGTCAACAAACAGAGGCGCTGGTGTCAACTTCGGGAAGCTGCAAGAATGGGTTGGCTCTCTGTAAGACGCTTCAGATGGCATCCTAGTTTCGACGTAAGCTTGGACCTCATTCAATCAGCTGTGCTACAAACTTTGAGACCGCCGGGCTGCTCCAAAACAAGTCTGGGGTGTGTCGTTCAACACATTATGCCTCTTTCGTATGGTGTTCAAAAAAACTGGGAGGTTTTCCTCTTGGTTTCGTTTTCAGCCAGCCCGAAAGGTGTTCAAAACACGAACACACACTCACACACCCATTGAAAGGAACCCAAGGAAAGTCAAAAGGAGAGCCCATCATCTTCTATGTTTCGGCGCTTTTATTTAGTTTTTTCTACTTTCGATTGCGAAGCCTGATGCTGAAAGCCGCTTTTTCGGTGGCAAGTTTAGGCCCCGCTCTCGAGAAATACCAGGCGTCACCAGCGAGTTGCTCAGGACACCGTGGGAACAGTGACAGAGTCGAAGGCAGATCATCCCGATGACATGGTGCTTTGTCGCATCCTCAAGCGGAGGCCGTGATGCGACAACGTGCACCGAACTCTCTTAAGTGGTATGGCCAAAGCTCTCTAATGACTCAGGCTTCTAGACATGGTCAACAACGTTGACTGACGTGAGAAGGATGCGTAGCTTTCGGAGCAGGTTCCGCTGTTTCTGTTCAGGTGAAGGCAGATTTACATGTACAGCTTTTTTGATTTTGTTGCGCGCATTTTTTCGTCAAAAGCTATACTGCGTTTATTTCAGTGAACAGGTTGGCTGAGTCGAATGTGCTGGTTTGCAATACTATGCGATCCCTGAAACGGAACGGGGAAGGAGACACGAGCACGAACACAAACACTTTAATCTGTATATATAGAAAAGATCCAGCCTTCCCTGGCGCCGCTCCCCCAGGGTGGGATTGTGGTGGTTCAGGGTTGGTTTGAGCTTGGTTCAGGGTGTGGTCCCAGTGGACATGGTCACTACCATGTCCAGGACTAGCGCCGACCCCCTCCCTTCCCCAGCCCCCAAACCTCTCATTTGTGGGTGGGATGGTTTGTGGTTCAGGTCTCTTCCCAAAACCTGAGCTCTCCGATGCCCTTTCCAACCTTTGGGGATTTTCGGGTGGATCAGCTTTCGCGGGCCCGGCCAGTGAGACCTCGGCCGTGCCGAGGCCACTTGTTCTGCGCTTGCTTTGACCGGAAGTCCGCAGCCCCGGGTGTCAGGATCGTTTCCACTTGCGTTCTTGTTGTGGGCCGGACGAGTCACGAGATTTTTGCAAGCCGCGCCGATTCATGCTTTTAGGGGGGAGGGGGTGCGCAAAAAGCGTTGTTTTGGGCCACGTAGAACCGGCGGCGGGCTTGCGCTGCCGCGAGTCACTGATTTGATGAACCCCAAGTAGCTTTGTCTTGAATGAGTGGTTTACCTTTGGTTTTCCTTTGACCCCCCCTTCACTGGTACCAAGTCGACACCCGAACTTTGGGGGTTTGGGGGGGGGTGATTGGGTGATTCTAAGGAGCGCTGTAGACCCCGCAAGCGCAAGGTGCTGACGACCCGAAGCAGCGCCGCCTTTTCCGTGGGCGCTTGGCTCAAGCCGACGGCACACTCGAAACCAAAGCTGAGCCGAAAGCAGAGATGGATATGAGGCAAAAGGACGTGGAGGTTTGCAGCCAGGACGAAGATTTGCGGACATGATTTTGCTTGGAAACCAAAATGCTCATGACTGAACCTTGGATAAGGACAAGGGGGGCGCGTCCCTTTTCGAGACGGAACCCTTCACTGTTGGATGAGACACCTCCCAATTTGTCAACCAAGCTGAATTATCTAAGTTTAAATTTACCCTCCCTCTCCTTAATCCTTCCCTCGGTGCTCTCCTTTGCTCTCCTGAGCATGTTTCCCCAGTTTCGGCCCGGTTTGGGCTTCCGAATGTTTGGCTTAACCTTTTTTTCGGCTTTCACACGTCAGTCCATTTCAGTCAAGGTCGCAGAAGGATTGTCTAAGACTTGGGACAAGTTTTGTGAGTCTTGGTACGCCAGACTTGTGAACCAATCAGAGTTTTCATGCCCAGGTTCTTGCCAGAACGGAAGCTTGCGAATGCCCGGTCTCGTTTTGGTTTGCTACAAGCTTCCCTAGTATTGACACCTATGGCTGTTCCCATGCTTTAGATGAATGTGTCACCACTGAGAGGCCTATATATATATATATATATATATATGTTCCCGTCGCCCGTCGTCCCCAGCCCCCCCCCCCCCAATGGTATGGGTCCATCGGGGGGGGGGACCCTGGCCCCCCCCCCGCCCCCCACACAAAAAGGGGGGGGCTTGTGGGGCGGCTTGCTCCAGTGTGCGCGCGACGTTGTGGGCGCGTTTGCGGCGCTGTTCGTGTGATGCGCTGCAATGCGATTTGCTCATTTTGCAGCACGCGACAAGTTGCAGCGTGTCGCAATTGACATTGCGCGATGCCACGACGCAGTTTGTGGTTTGCAGCGCCACAACCAAGTGCCAACCAAGTGCGCTGCAACGCGCCAGCGGCAAACGCACTTTACTTGCTACCCCAGCGGGCGGTGTGGGAACCATGGTTGCGGGGGGCTTTGCGGTCACACTGTGCCACCATTCTCCCCACCCCCCATTCCCACAGGGGGGCGGGGGGGGTGGGAACCATGGACCCCCCCACCCATCCCACAGGGGGGCGGGGGGCTTGTAGGGTCACACTGTGCTACCTTCCCGACTGAGCATGACCATTGGGGGGGGGTGGTGGGGGGGGCCAAGGAAGCCTGGAACATATATATATATATATATATATTTAATCGTTACACAAACGAAACACAAACTTCAACCGCTCGTTCGTGCAATTCCTTCTGCTGAGCGAAGCAGTGCCGCTCTTCCAGTTGCTTCATGCTACTGCCTCACGTAGGATTACTGGCCGGCCATCCTAGTTTCACTATCCGGAGGCTGCAGAAACTACACGCCATGTATTCGCCTCTTGCTGTACCAATCTTGCCTTCACAAGGCTCGTTCCTGCTCACACATGGAATCCGCAAAGGGGACCACAACGGAGACTTGTTCAATGATGCTGCTTTGGTTTTCCTTTCAAGCCCCCAATCCTTGCAGGTTGGGCAGAAATCGTTTTGAGCCCGGCCTGAGCCTTGGCCGTGGGCCGGAAGCAACAGGGGCAAGCTGAATGAAGGCCAGAATGCCAGCCGAGCCAAGCCATGAGGCTTGGCGAGGGCTGAGCTACATCCATGGTTCAGCTGGCCCATTGGGCGAATGTGCGCGGCTGCGCAAAGCTGTGTGTGTGTGTGTGTGTGTGTGTGTGTGTGTGTGTGTGCGTCAGGCGCGCGCGAGGGGATGGCAAGAGCTAGCTGAGTTGTGGGGCTTGGGCCTGACTGTGCGGGCGCAGATGGACTGAGTTGGCTGAGTCGGGGGGCGAGGGGCTGGGCTAGGCGAAAGCCGCAGGAATTGGGGGGCTCGCTTCAGGGCAGCTGGAGCATGGGTTTTGGAGTCAGCAGAATCGCAGGGTTGGGGATGTTCGGGAGGATCCCTATGATCTAAATACGGGTGTGACGGCTTCCCAGCCCTGAGGCCCGAGGCGAGCGTATGTTTAAACAACCCTGCCCCTTGGTCGCTGGGTGATGTCGAGCCCAGGTTCAACCCCGGATTTGCGTATTGTCCCCCAAAAGCGAGGGTCGCCCTCTAAAATGGGACGCTCAGTATTCATCAACGGGATATGGGTATGGGTCAAAATTAAACCTCCAGGGGACCACAGGTTTTAGTCCATGTGTTTATTCACCAGGGTTCCATTTTGGGTACCGATTTTTGACCCACCGCCATATCCATGGGTTGGAGCGTCGCAGGACAGCACCGCCAGCGGAGGGAGCAGCAAAGGCAGCCTCAGTGTGGCCTCGGCGAACGGCAGCAACAGGCTTCTTGGCGATGCAAACTTCAGAGTTCTTGTGGGACATCTTGGGTTCACGCGTCCCAAGTGTAGGCTTTCCAGTTTTGGTTTGATTTTTTTTGAATTTTTGGAGGGGCTTCCCTCTTTAGAATTCGCTACCAAAAGCAGAGGGCCTGGTTTCTCAGGGATTCTTATTAGTTGCCGCTTTGGGCAGGTGAGGGGCCTCAGGGCAAGACCTCCAGAATCACATCCACTCACACACTTACCTTAGTGCCAAAGGCCCGGGTTAGGGCTGCAAAACATGATCAGGGCCAATCTAGGCCAAATAAGGCCTTTTCAATGCAAGGGGTCGGGGGTGGGCATTGAGAACAAGAAGGCCGCTCCAGCTGTGTCGCAGCTTCCAACTTCTCCACGGACCGATGGGTGAGCATAACAGGGATTCACCTGTACTATGAAACACGTTTTGGCGACCCCACAAGGAACTGACACCTCACTCATGGTGAAGGTCTTTCCAGGGCGCCTACCGATCTGTCCTACTTTCTGAGTTCCTGGGTTTTGTGCTTTTTGGGTTTGGGCCATCTGAGTGGCAAATGCAAAGTTTGGGATGGCCCAGGCGGCGAGCTTAACCAGGATCTCTTACCTGTAGGTCTGTAGGTTTTGCCAAATAGGGCTACCTGAGGCTGAATGAGGCCTGGGTCCCTGCGCTTGATGGCCCTTTTGAGGTTGCTTCAGATCAAGCCTTGTTGCTTTGGTTGCCGCTTGGTGTCAGTCGCCAGAGCGGATTTGGCCGAGCATTTCTTTGTGGGATGTGCCAAGCTTCCCATCAGCTCCCCCCCCCAACCCCCCCATGTGTTTTTGAGGCTACCCTGCTCACCTGAACCAACAATTCGGTCTTTTCAAAAGGGGGGTCCCCGCTTAATTATTTGAGACATGCCCAGTTTGGGAGGCCCCCCGCCCACCCCTTCCCAGCCGGGTTGCCGAATCTCCGGTTCGAAGCGCAACTCAGATGGGGGGGACTGGGACAAGCCGAGGCGGGAGGTCCATTCATTGGCCTCATCAAGCCTTCAGGCTCGACCCGGAACCTTTTGGCCACCAAGCTCCGTGTAGAGCGTTGGTATTGTGCCCTTTCGTTCTCCTTTCCCCGGAATTCAACTGACTCGACCCTTACGACCTTCTCATTTTTCACCTGGGTAGGACATGGTGGCGGCGGAAACCACATGCCACTGTTGCAAGTAAACCATGATGACAATTCCAGAGGCAAGACACCCTGGTGACCTACTTTTGTAGACTGCCCGGAAGCACTGGACCAAGAAAAAAAGCTGTGGTTCCATTGGCCTGAATCGGGAGCAAAGGAATCATCTGGTTCTCACCTTCTTATGTACCCCCTCATAGACTCATATTACCCCCTTCCATATACTTTTCCCACCCTTTGTATGCCCACTGTATGCTTCTTGCCCTTCTATCGCTGTTGCTCCGAGGTTCCGGCGGGGCGGCATTTTGCCCACTGCGATCTGCCTCAGCAAGGCGGCCATCGGCGCCGGAGTGCTGTCGGTAGCGGCGCACGCGGCGGAAGTGGGCGCTGCCGCTCGTCGAATGGAGATGGCCGCCGCAGGTGGTTCGTGTCAGTCAAGTCCCCGAAGTGGCCAAAACAGCCGGGAAAAGCAATCCCGCCGTCCTTTCCCCGAAATTTGTAACTTATTGCTGGATCAAGGAAACCAGAGGCCTTGAGACCTTGTTGCAGGAAGCCAAAGGAGAGTGGACAGGGGGATGCCTTTGATTTTGCGCCAGTTTCCCTTTCCTCCAAAGAGGACAAAAGGCCTTATGAGAAAGTAGATCCAGCGAAGGGGGTTGGCGAAAGTTTCAAACTTGAAAGAACTATACTTCTCTTTATCTTTCTCTTTTTTTGATTCTTTGTCTGTCTCTGTCCTTTTTCTTTGTCTTTGTCTCTTTCTCTTTCTCATTCTCTTCTCTTTCCTTTTCCTTTTTTGTCTCTTTCTCTTTGTCCTCTCGCTCTTTCCTGAATGCCTGTGTGTCGCAAGAATGCTTCACGTAGCTCACAGCTCTCTTTCTCTTTCTCTTTCTCTTAGCTATCTAGCTAGTCTAATGTAATCTCATTTATCTATCTATCTATCTATCTACCTACTTACCTAGCTATCTTTCTATGCTGGTTTCCTTTTGGGAAGGTTTCCATGGGGAAAGGCTTGGTCTGGGAAGCCCTACGGACCTGGGACGGCATTTCCGCCGATTGGTGAGGTTGATAAGCCTCATGACCAGCGAAAGCCTTACCAGTCTTGCGGGTGCTCAGGGTTGGGTTTCCAGGATCCCTAATCGAGTCTTGGGTTTGTGGAGGTATCCCTTTGAAAGTGATCTCAAGGCAAATCGGTGGGTATCCTTTCGAGGTGGTTTTAAAGGAAAAGGAAAACACATGTCAAACCTTCTTTGTGGGGTTCCCGCAATGACCAGATGGAAGCAGTGCTCAGGTGTATCAGTTCGCTTGCCTCGTGCTGGGCGGGCTACTCACTTTGGCCAGCATCCGCATGATCGCGAATGCCAGTGTGGAGACGGGCTGCTGGAGCTATGAGGACGTCTTAAAGCTTCACGCCGGATATTGTTGGGTGTGGATTTTTGATGGGGGCCCCGTGGTGGACAGCACAAAGGTGGGGATGTATGTCCACCAATCACTTTTGAGGCGGTTCCCTGTTGGATAAGTTCGTAGTTTGGGCAAATCATAATATTCTAACGACCCACTCACAAAGGTTTTGGTTTCGTCAGGGGACATGGTCCCATGACTTCCAAAAGACGATTTTAACTTGGCGCATGTCTTATCTCTGGTCGATCATAAGTCATCCAATTGTTTCAAAGGCTGCAGTCTGCTGTTAGCATCTTTTGAAACGCGAGGTCCGTAGTAAGGGATGCTAAACAGGGTTGTTACAACGAGGTAGTTTTGGCCTTCTCTTGAAATGGAGAATTCGCAATATCACAGCGCAGAAGTGGTTGTGCAACTCGTTCCGAAAGCATCACCAAAACCAGGGACCCTTCTATCGCAGGGGTCGCTGCAGAAAGAGGCCCTTGTCATGAGGACATTTGCGATGAGCTCTTTCACCCGGCGATGTCGCTTTTCACTGGCTCCTTTGGCACATTTCGCAATCGCTTCGGTGAGTTTCTGAACACGGGGTCCTCGTTTTGGGTGGACACCTACGGTCTATTTTGCACCACCCTTCTTCAGGGTGTTATTTTTTTGGGTGTGCTGAACATGATCTCAGTTTCGTGCGACCCTTCTACGGTTCTCCGTGGAATCCGAAGTTGGCATTTGGACCCTTCACCCCGCCCAAAGACCCGGGCTGGGGGCCTGATATGCCTTAGGGCAAACTGCGGCTGAAAAAGACCGAGCCAGGGTGTAACACTTCTTGGGTTCTTTGGCGCCTGTAGGGGCCGTGGATGCATGTACTCCATGGTACATGTTTCTGTTGTTTTCAATCAGGCGAACGCCACGCAAGGATGTACCCTCAGTGCGTGCGGGCATGAAAAAGCAGGTCTTCGGCCTTTTGAACCTCAACCATTCAACCCACACCCTCGAAATCTGCTGTTATTTTAAGAGCGCACATTTTGTAAAACCTGAGCAGATGAGCAAACGTTTGCGCTTTCGTTTTTCGGTATTTTGCAGTCTCAAGAAAGACCAGGGTCAAGGACCCCGCATAGCACCAAAAAGGCCTAGAACCACTGGCTCTGTTATTGTTTCCCAGAAGGGGGCTCCCCACAATCAACAACAACCAACAGAGTAACTCATGAACCATGCAAGCGGCCCTATTGAGCCTTATGTTGGCCTTATCTCCAAAGCCTTATTAACCCCCAGGCGCTTGGGGGGCGGGGGGAGGTCCCTTCGAGAACCGACGCGAGGCTTCATCAACGTGTGCAACTGCCTGGGCTCCGCTGCTGGATACCTCATTGTGTGCGGGCAAGTGTTTCAGGCGCGTTAGGGCTTGGACAGCAAAGAGCCTAGCTTGGTGGTTCCCAGCCTGTCCGGCTCCTTATCTCTTTAGGTTTAGTGGTTGTTTCCATTTAAGCCACTAAATCTTAAACTAGTAGCAGGGGATCTGAGGGCAGCCCAGCCAAAAATCTTTGTAAGTCTTGAGCCTTTAAGGGCCCACAGCCGTTTGGGGGCCTAGTCTTGATGGAGAAAATCCACTTGGGGTTCATCCATGTGCACGCGGGCCTTACCAGTTGGGGGGTTGCTGGGGGAGTGGTAGGATCACGGTGTGACCTTTGACCTCTTAGCTTATGGCTTCCCCGCAAGAGCTCTGAGGAGTCAGCCTGACACTCGCAACAGTCGTAGCCAACGTCTTGTAGGAAAAGAAGGTCGCCAACACCCCACTTTGCTCACCTAGGTGAATCTAGGCCTGGGCAAAATGAGGCCAACTCAGGGGGCTGGATTCAGACCACTTTTGGAGGGGCCCCCCCCCAATAATGGGCCGGGTGTATGAATCGGTCAAAAACAAGTGCCGAGCATCCGCAAAGGCGGCAGCCATGCGTCACAGGCCAAGGGAGACCACCGAGGCCAAGGGAGGCACACGTCAGGTCACCTGGCGAAGATCGGGCAACATGAAGAGGGCCAAAGCCAAAGGCTCACGGGCAATCTCACGTTCTGCCAAATGAGAAGGTGCCATGGGACTACTGCGATACCAGACAAAGTAGTCATTTGGTATCACAGAAAGGGTTGTCTCACGGAACCCCTTGTTTGGGGACGACCTTCTTTTTGAGAAGGGCTCCGCTCAGGTGTTCTGTTTGCGGTTTTGGGCTTTTTCGAGCTTTGGTTTGGGGCGACAATAAGACGCTTGACTCCAGGTGGTCTTCCGGGCGGATGACAATGCCCGGAACCTTTTCGTGGTGCTGGTGCCTTGCAAAATGCGGCGGCATGTGAATCTCGCTTGGTAGAGGCGAGTAACCGGCTAAGTTCCGTCAAACTCATAGGGCGTGCTTGTCCATGTTGTAGCGGGGCATCGCGCATGCTCAGCGTTTGGCTGTCCTGCAAGCACTCACCGTTTGCTTCTTTTTTCTTTTTCCTGAGGTGTGGCGGGGGCAGGTTCGCCAGAGCTCTGTGCCAACCCTTTGATTTTGCCTCGTTATTATTCAGTTTTTGGGTAGTGCAAGGTGTAGGATGGGAACTCCCATCAGGAAAAATAACTTTTCAAGTGTGGCGCTTCGATGATCGTGGAGGGCAAGCTTCCAGCCACGTCGAAGAGAAGTCGGCGAATTGGAGAACTTTCTTCAAAGCACTTCTTTGGGTAGTAGTCATTTTGGCGCAGCCCTGGGGGCTCGGTTTGGTGGATGGCCGCTTGGGTGGCCCAAACGGGAGGTCACAATCAAGTTGCCAGTTCTGAGTGGCACCCTCTGAGTCCCTCTTTTGTCTCGGAAAATGGGTCGACCCCAAAGTGGTTGAGAGCTTTGGCCGCGAGTTGATTCGAAGCCACTTGCTCAAAGCTCGGGTAGATGAAGCTTAGGGAGAATCCCGATCCCAGAAATGGGCGCGGAACGCTGCCTTTTGGTTCTTTACATGGTTCTGGGTAGGCCATTTTACTTGCTGTGCGATAGGTAGGGAATCTGGGAAAATCCCTTAAGGACAGCCGCCGGCTGGATGGTTTGTCTTGAGGTCATTCCATTTCTCATTCCCTGCATCTCTCGCACCGATCGCAAGTTTAATACCCGGTTCAGATCATTTCTTCGCTTGCTAGGGACAATCCCCTTCCAATCCAATGGGTGCCTCCAACGAGCCGCCTTTTTCGTGCTTTACATGGTTCTCTGTGATCATTTTATCATACATGGTTCTTAGATGGTTTTAGTTCTTTGCATGGTTTTTGGGTGGATCATCTAGGTCCCCCAGTAGTGCCCTTTTACCCCTTTTTTTTGGGGGGGGGGGAGTTCCCCTACTAAAATAGACTACAGGAAAAAGGTTGGTGCCCTTATTCTATCCTCTCTACTGGACGACCTAGTCATTTTCATAGCGGGTCATGGCTCAGGTGGGCGTTTTCATCTGCGGCCCTTTGGCTTTGGCCCGTCACGTGGGATTCATGCGGCACCTGGCGGCCATCAGCGTGGGGGCTCTACTGCTGCCTGCCAGCGTCCATTGTTTCGACTCTTTCTGAATCGATGGGTGTTGTTTACTCGTGAGTTGGTCTATTTGTTTGCGTGTTTGGTTGTTTGTTTTGTTGATGTGTTTTGTTTGCGTGCTTGCTTGCTTGCTTGCTTGCTTGCTTAGTTAATTGATTGATTAGTTACTTGGTTGCTTCTTGGTTTCTTGGTTGCTTGGTTGCTCGGTTGCTCGGTTGCTCGGTTGCTCGGTTGCTCGGTTGGTTGGTTGCTTGCTTGCTTGCTTGCTTGGTTGCTTGGTTGCTTGGTTGCTTGGTTGCTTGGTTGCTTGGTTGCTTGGTTGCTTGGTTGCTTGGTTGCTTGGTTGCTTGGTTGCTTGTTTGCTTGGTTGCTTGCTTGCTTGCTGGCTTGCTGGCTTGCTTCGGTTGCTCGGTTGCTCGGTTGCTCGGTTGCTCGGTTGGCCGGTCGGCCGGTCGGTCGGTTGGTCGGTTGGTTGGTTTTTCTTTTTTTTTTTTTTTTTTGCGGGGGGGGGTGTTTGTTTGTTTGTTTGTTTGTTTGTTTGTTTGTTTGTTTGTTTGTTTGTTTGTTTGTTTGTTTGTTTGGTTTGCTTGCCTCTTTTTCTTCTTTGAATTGATTTTCTTACCTTCTTGGCTTGCTTGCTTGCTTGCTTGCTTGCTTGCTTGCTTGCTTGCTTGCTTGCTTGCTTGCTTGCTTGCTTGCTTGCTTGCTTGCTTGCTTGCTTGCTTGCTTTAGTGTTGATTCTTTTGCGGTGTTTCATGAAATTTTGTTTTTTTGGTTTTGATTGTTATATTTTATTGGTTTTATCGTTTTCGTGTTCCTCAAACACAAGCTTCAGCATATGTTTCATTTTTTGCTTGAATCACCTTTGTTTAGCGCCAACTGGACATGACTGATACGTGTGCTAGTTTATTGTGGCGCCCTACGCAAATGAAAGCTTGTATGGCGCTTTTAGAGTTTGAACCTGTGGTTCTCGAGTTTTTCGATCGGGACGCAGCGCAACAGCTCCAAAACGCAAGAATCCAAGCCGTCAATCAAACAAGGGGAAGCTGAAGATTTTGCGCTTCTTTGAAGGGTATGCAACGCTTGAGGATTGAAGTCACCACCAGATTGTAGAGGGAACTTTATAGTTGAGAGAATGTGATTTATGTTTTCAGTTGGTTTTAGAGGGGAATGGTCACTGTTACATATGCTCGTATCATCAAAATGCACCAATCGGGCGAACATTTGCTTCATTCCAGACTCCCAATTAATTGGTTAAGCTCCCTGAGTGGGTCACATGCAGGGCAACTACGGAGCGCCTCTTTACATGAGACCTCACTATATTCTAGAGGCAAACCTGCCTAGATACCTTCTATAGCGGCTCAGCTTGTGGGGTAGGTACTCCGGCTTTTTATCTGTCCTTGGGCTCCAGAACGCTCAGAGGAAATCCAAGAGACCATATCCATACCAAAAGGGAAACTCTCTGATTAGTACGGTACTCCAGAGGAATCCGAAGTCAACAAGAGAGAACATGCCCCCTAAGCCATTTGTCGACACTTCCAATTGGGCGCTTCGACCGAAGCATTTGGTTGCTTCACGGGCGCGCACGGATGGCCAACAGCTTTCAGTATAAAGCACAGGGCAACAGGAGAACGTTAGACAGCTCAGACTGCTTTCTCTTCTAACCATTGCGACGTCGGAGCATAAAGGTATTTTTTTCTGCGCAGGCAATAGCCGCACAGTTTGACCCTACAAAACACCTTTCCAAGACTTAGGCCCCTTTTCAGGTGTCTCGGTTTTCAAGTTGAATCCCTGACTCGCCTTAGCCATTTTTCGCAGGCTGTTGGTGGGGTCGGTGGTGTGGTACTGGGCCCAGCACGGCATCGACGAGTCCGTGGACGTGGAGAGCTTCCTGCTTCCCAGCTCGGGCGCCACGGTGTTTACCTACATGCGTCTCGTCTGTGCTATGCCAGATTTGGATTGGCAGGTGCTTTAGCGGGAGCAAGCTTCATGTACCAGGATAGTAGTGATTCCATGTATGTGAAGTTGCAAAGGGAACCACCCTTTAAGATACTTCCAGTTGCGTTTCCCAACGTTTCCCATCACCAGCTCTCGTTTGATGCGTTCGAAGCGGGTCGTGGTGATGCATTCGGCGGTGCCTGTGATGCATGTGATGCGATGGTGATGGTGACAGCAATGCAGCGGTTGTGATGCTTTTTGTGGGGACCGTAGAATAAACAGCCCCGTGGTTTTTAGGCGGAATGACCTGGGGAAATGGCTTTCTCACGGTTGACAGGGATGAGTGCACGTTCTCCGTGCAGCAAACAGGGGTATTGGTGTTGGTGGGGTCTATCTACTGTCGGTCAGTCACATATTCCGGGCACGCATGGAAAGCCCTGAAGTCAGAGAGCTTGATGTTTGGCCAACCTAGAGAGGGACCTGTGAACCTTGTTCCTGGCCGAACGATGGCGCGCACAGTTGGCTCAATGGCACCCAGTTGACAAAGGAAAATGCGGCTGATAAAACCGTGAGGACGCGCCTGAGATAGGACCCCCTACCAGCCGACCAACTCCTTCCCAACCCCGGCCAGAAGCAAGGGTTAATCGTCCCCAAGGGTTTAGGGCCGAACCGGGGACGTTCCGCGAGGAAATAAAAGCGCTCGCGGGGAAATAAAAAATGACGAAAACAAAAATAAGCAAATGCGTGCGCAGAAATAAGCAAATTGCGTAGGAAAATAAAACTCACGTATAACAAACTAAACAAGCCCGCGCAACCCCCAAGAATCGTTTTGCGTGACAACCTCTACCTTATTTAGTTCTTGGCTTGCAAAGCCCATGAACAAGTATCAGGGCAAGAATCGCGCAAGAAAATTAAACACACAGATAAAAATAAAACACGCCTCCGCAATCGCTCAATGCCTATCGCGCCACAATCCTTCCTGCATGTGTTTTTGTTTTAACTTCTCGGTTCAAACTGAACAAAGACTTGACAAGGAACAAACATCAGCGCAGAATTAAGCCGAGTACGCGCGAAAACAAATTACACAAGCGCAAAACATAACACGCAACAGCATAACGGCATGAATGGAACAATTATACTACATTTTTTTCGTTCCCAGCTCAAGATTGCTGCTTGAAAGCCCGCTCGTATCTACATTTTCCCTAGAAGCATTGCGCAGTAGTAGAGTCGTTGAGTTCTGCGCAGCTCAACTGCGAAGAAAAAATAGGCAGTGAAATGCATAGAGGCATGCGTAAGCAAAGTGCACAGTGCAAATCAGAGAGGCACGCGTAGAGCAAGTGCCGAGGTATGCGCAGGGAAAGTAGACAGTGAAATGCATAGAGGCACGCGCGCGGAAAGTAGACAATTTGATTGCCTAGACGCATGCGTGGGGCAAGTGTAGAATGAAATGCATAGATGTTTGCACAGGGAAGGCTGCCGCCCCCCCCCCAACCCCCCCTCCCCGCGCCTTTAATTTGAATCATCATTTTTTCAATCATCATGCGAGAGCCACTTTTTACACTCTTTGCCCCTAACTTTTCGATCCACTTTGTTGAACATCATGCCCCCCCCCCCCGCGCTATTTTTTAGATTTTTTTTTCAGCCCCAACCCCCCCCCCCCCGCTATTTTGGACCTTTTTGCACCAATTGAATCATCACTGTTTTTCGATCATCATTGGTGGGGATCACTTTTTCAATCATCACTGGGGGGGGGGGCCCTAACCCCCGCGCTGCTGTTTAGATTTTTTTGCCCCATGTTCGATCATCATGGGGGGGGGCATCACTTTTTTTTCAATCATCATGGGGGGGCTGCCGCCCCCCCCCTTAACCACCTGCTGCTGTTTAGATTTTTTTCTCTTAATTGAATCATCACTTTTTCGATCATCATGGGGGGGGCCCCCCAACCCCCCCCCCCCCCCCGCGCCTTTAATTGAATCAGCAAATCAATCATTTGGGGGGGGGCCACGCCCCCGCTATCTTTTTCGAGTTTTTGCCCTTAGAATCATCACTTGTTCGATTATGATGGGGGGGCTGCCGCCCACCCCAACCCCCCCCCCCGCCCCCCACCCCTCCCCCCCCTGCGTTTTCATATCTATTTTTTTTTGGGGGCGGCCCTGTTTCAATCATAGCTTTTTTGGATCACCGCCCCCCCCGCCCCGCTACTTTTTTTTGTGCCTGAATTGAACCATCATATTTTCCTCCTCCTGCTACTTTTTAACAGCTTTTTGGCCCCTATTTGAATCATCACTTTAACAATCATCATGATGGTTTTTGGCCCTAATTGAGTCATCCCTTTCTTGATCATCATGGGGGGCTGCCCCCAACCCGCCAAACCCCCCCCCCCTACTTTGCACTTCGATCATCATGGCGCTGCGGCCCTCTTCCCCCCAACCCCCCTCCCTGCTACTTTTTAGACTTTTCTTTGGAGGGGTATTTATTTTATGATTTTTCACGTTTTTTTTTTGGGGTTTTTTTCGCTTTTGGCTTCTTGGCTTCTTGGCTTTTTGGCTTCTGGGCTTCTTGGCTTCTTGGCTTCTTGGCTTCTGGGCTTCTTGGCTTCTTGGCTTCTTGGCTTTTTCTTCGGTTCCGGCTTCTGGGCTTCTAGGCTTTTTGGCTTTTTGGCTGGTTTATGCGGCTTTTGGTGGCTTTTGAGCTTTTCGCATCCGCTGCATTCCCAGTTCTTCTTCGGCAGGTAGCGTTTTTGCATTTTTGCATCTTTTCGCTGGATTGCGCGGCTTCGGCTTTGGCTTTTCGCATCTTCGGGCTTTTTGGCTATTGGTTTTTGGATTTGGCTTTCCGCATCATCAGCATCACCACCACCCTATTTGAATCATCACTTCTTCGAGCGTCATGGGGGGGGAACCCCGCTACTGTTTAGATTGTTTGCAGAGTAATTGCACCCCTATTTGAATCAACTCTTCTTCAAACATCATGGGGGGGGTTGCCGCCTCCCCTTTTTTTAGATTTCTTGTAGAGATTGAATCACCCCTGTTTGAACCATCACTTTTTTCGAGCGTCCAATTTCGCGAGAACATGCTGCAAAATACGACACTTTAGGTAATCTGTGTAGTCCATGTATGTCCGTATGTATGCAGTTCTTCGAACATCATAGGGGAAGCTTCTATCACACCCTTTCTTGAATCATTGCACCCCTACTTGAATCATCACTCCTTCCGACATCATGGGGGGGCTGCCGCCCCCCCCAACCCCCCCGCTGCGTTTTAGATTTTCTACAGAGATTTAATATTTAATTAGTTGCACCCCTAGTTGATGAATCACAACTCTTCCAACATCATGGGGGGGGCTGCCGCCCCCCCCCCCAACCCCCCCGCTACTTTTTAGACTTTTTGCAGACATTGAGTTGCACCCCTATCCAAATCATCACTTCTGCAAAAAACATTATGGGGGGGGCTGCGACGCCCCCCCCCCCCCCCCCCCCAACCCCCAACCCCCGCCCAACCCCCCCCCCCCCCCCCCCCCCCCCACCCCCCCCCCCCGCTACTTTGCACTTCGATCGTCATTGGCGCTGCGGCCCCCTTCCCCCCAACCCCTCTCCCTGCTACTTTTTAGACTTTTCTTTGGAGTTGTATTTATTTTACGATTTTTCCCTTTTTTTTTTTTTGTTTTGCTTTTGCTTTTTGGCTTCTTGGCTTTTTGGCTTCTTGACTTCTTGCTTCTTGGCTTCTGCTTTTCGGCTTCTTGGCTTCTCGGCTTCTTGGTTTCTTGGCTTTTCGGCTTCTTGGCTTCTCGGCTTCTGGGCTTCTGGGCTTCTTGGCTTTTTGGTTTCTTGGCTTCTTGGCTTCTTGGCTTCTTCGGTTCTCGGCTTCTGGGCTTCTAGGCTTTTTGTCTTTTTGCTGGTTTATGCGGCTTTTGGTGGCTTTTGGGCTTTTCGCATCCTCTGCATTCCCAATTCCTCTTCGGCAGGTAGCGTTTTTGCCTTTTTGCATCTTTTCGCTGGTTTGCGCGGCTTCGGCTTTGGCTTTGCGCATCTTCGGGCTTTTTGGCTATTGGTTTTTGGATTTGGCTTTCCGCATCATCAGCATCACCACCACCCTATTTGAATCATCACTTCTTCGAGCGTCATGGGGGGGGAACCCCGCTACTGTTTAGATTGTTTGCAGAGTAATTGCACCCCTATTTGAATCAACTCTTCTTCAAACATCATGGGGGGGGGTTGCCGCCTCCCCCCCCCTTACTTTTTAGATTTCTTGTAGAGATTGAATCACCCCTGTTTGAACCATCACTTTTTCGAGCGTCCAATTTCGCGAGAACATGCTGCAAAATACGACACTTTAGGTAATCTGTGTAGTCCAATCATTGCACCCCTACTTGAATCATCACTCCTTCCGACATCATGGGGGGGGGGCTGCCGCCCCCCCCAACCCCCCCGCTGTGTTAAAAATTGTTACAGAGATTTAATATTTAATTAGTTGCACCCCTAGTTGAATCATCAATTCTTCCAACATCATGACATCATGGGGGGGGCTGCCGCCCCCCCCCCCCCAACCCCCCCGCTACTTTTTAGACTTTTTGCAGACATTGAATTGCACCCCTATTCAAATCATCACTTCTGCAAAAACATCATGGGGGGGGCTGCCGCCCCCCGCCCAAACCCCCCGCTACTTTTAATTTTATTTTTTTATAGGGATTGAAATGCCCTCCTACTTGAATCATCATTTCTTTGACCCCGTCACACGATTTGTTGGTGATGTTAGGGATGTTGGTCGGACATGCGGGGGATGTTGAACACGATGCTAGGGATGTTGACGGGCTAGCGTAAAATGCGTCAATTTCGCGAGAAAATGCTGTAAAATACGACACTTTACTGGCCCGGCAGAGATTGAATTGCACCCCTGTTTGAATCATCACTTTTTCGAGTACCAATTTCGCGAGAACATATTGCAAAATACGACATTTTAGGTAATCTGTGCAGTCCATGTCTGTCTGTATGTATGCATTTCTTCGAACAACCCTCCCGCTGCCTTTTAAATTCTATCACACCCTTTCTTGAATCATTGCACCCCTACTTGAATCACCACTTCTTCCGACATCACGGGGCGGCAGCCCCAAACCCCCCGCTACGTTTTAGATTTTCTACAGAGATTAAATGAATTGCGCCCCTAGTTGAATCATCAATTCTTCGAACATCATGGGGGGGCTGCCGCCCCCCCAACCCCCCCCCAACCCCCCCCCTCCTTACTTATATTATGATGTTTTGCAGAGACCGAATTACACCCCTATTCTTACATCATCATCAGACCATCATGGGGGGTGGCAGCCCCGCTCTGTTTATTATTTTTCTGGCTGGCATTGAGATGCCCTCCTGTTTGAAGCATTATTTTTTATTCACCCCGTTAACCCGCCAGCTACATTTTTGGATTTGGTTTCCCACGATTTGTTGGTAATGCTAGGGATGTTGGTCGGACATGCGGGGGATGTTGAACACGATGCTGGGGATGTTGACGAGCTAGTGTAAAATGCGTCAATTTCGCGAGAAAATGCTGTAAAATACGACACTTTACTGGCCCGGCAGAGATTGAATTGCACCCCTGTTTGAATCATCACTTTTTCGAGTACCAATTTCGCGAGAAAATATGGCAAAATACGACATCTTGGGTAATCTGTGTAGTCCATGTCTGTCTGTATGTATGCATTTCTTCGAACAACCCTCCCGCTGCCTTTTACATTCTATTACACCCTTTCTTGAATCATTGCACCCCTACTTGAATCACCACTTCTTCCGACATCATGGGGCGGCAGCCCCAAACCCCCCGCTACGTTTTAAATTTTCTACAGAGATTAAATGAATTGCGCCCCTAGTTGAATCATCAAGTCTTCGAACATCATGTGGGGGGGGGGGCTGCCGCCCCCCCAACCCCTCCCCCCCCCGCTACTTTTTAGATTTTTTTGCAGCGAAGCATTATTTTTTTTCACCCCGTTAACCCGCCAGCTACATTTTTGGATTTGGTTTCCCACGATTTGTTGGTGATGCTAGGGATGTTGGTCGGACATGCGGGGATGTTGAAAACGATGCTGGGGATGTTGACCAGCTAGTGTAAAATGCGTCAATTTCGCGAGAAAATGCTGTAAAATACGACATTTTATTTGCCCGGACGAAAAACCAAAAAAACAAAAAAACGAAGAAACAACCCAAAATAAATCCGCACCCCTTTTCTGTTTGCCCCTAATTGAACCATCACTTTTTCGATCGTCGTCGGCTGCCGCCCAGCCCGCCCCCCAACCCCCCGCTCATCATTTTTCGATCATCGTGCGGGGGGGGGGCGCTGCAGGCCCCCCCTCGCCCCGCGCGCGGGGGGGCTGCCGCCCCCCACAACCTCCCCGCGGCTTTTTAGAATTTTTGCCCTTAATTGAATCATCACTTTTTTCGATCACCATGGGGGGGTCTGCCGCCCCCTCAACCCCCCTCCCCGCGCCTTTAATTGAAGCATCATTTTTTCAATCATCATGCGAGAGCCATTTTTTACATTCTTTGCCCCTAACTGTTCGATCCACTTTTTCAATCATCATGAGGGGGGCTGCCACCCAACCCAACCCTGTCCCCCCCCCGCTATTTTTTAGTTTTTTTTGGCCTTGAAACTCTGCACAAGTAGCATAAGTATTCCGATGTACTCAGGCGAAGGAGACTGAAGCAAAGGTAAACATCTACGTGTTTCAAGTCTCAATTTCGCTAGGATTACACACGGCGATGCGTCTGGCTCTCCGGTCTGGCCGGTCCGTCCGGTCTGTCCTGTTCGTCCACGCGCGGTCCGCCGTCCAGTCCGCAGTCCGTCCGGTCCGGTCCG
This sequence comes from Effrenium voratum, assembly GCA_963377175.1. Lineage (NCBI taxonomy): Eukaryota > Dinophyceae > Suessiales > Symbiodiniaceae > Effrenium > Effrenium voratum. The sequence goes on from CAUJNA010003340.1 coordinate 147,626, forward strand.
GTCCGGCGGTCCGTCCAGTCCGTCGGTCCGCGGTCCGTCCAGTCCGGTCCCGTCCGGTCCGTCCGGTCCGTCCGGTCCGTCCGGTCCGTCCAGTCCGTCCGGTCCGCGGTCCGTCCGTCCGGTCCGTCCGTCCGGTCCGTCCGCGGTCCGTCCGGTCCGTCCGGTCCCGTCCGGTCCCGCGGTCCGTCCGGTCCGTCCGGTCCGTCCGGTCCGTCCGGTCCGTCCGGTCCGTCCGGTCCGTCCGGTCCGTCCGGTCCGTCCGGTCGGTCCGTCCGGTCCGTCCGGTCCGTCCGGTCCGTCCGGTCCGTCCGGTCCGTCCGGTCCGTCCGGTCCGTCCGGTCCGTCCGGTCCGTCCGGTCCGTCCGGTCCGTCCGGTCCGTCCGGTCCGTCCGGTCCGCCGGTCCGTCCGGTCCGTCCGGTCCGTCCGGTCCGTCCGGTCCGTCCGGTCCGTCCGGTCCGTCCGGTCCGTCCGGTCCGTCGGTCCGTCCGGTCCGTTGTCCGTGCCGTCCGGTCCGTCCGGTCCGCGGTCCCGTCCGCGCGGTCCGTCCAGTTCGGTCCGGTGAATCCCGGTCCGCGGTCCGTCCAATCCGCGGTCCGTCCGGTCGGTCCGCCCCGTCCGGTCCGTCCAGTCCGCGGTCCGTCCAGTCCGTCCAGTCCGCCCAGCTCATGCGGCTCATCCACTCCATCCGTCCAGTCCGTGCGGTCCGTCGTATGTTTTGTTTTCTCATGTTTGTTTTGTATTTTCTTGCTGGATCTGCCTATATCCTTAATGCCTTTTCATGGTGCCGGCTGGTCCTCGGTTTTATTTCCCGTGAAGCGGTTTTATTTCCTTACTATGGTTACCCCGGGCCGAACCATGACCCAAACTTGCGCAACGCGCCGGCACACAGTCGCTCCCCCTTCAAGGATGCGTAGGGTCCAGCACCCAACCAACCCCAAGCCCACCCGCAAAGTCCCCGCGCCCCGCGCAGAACTGTCAAGGGGTTGAGGCTGATGAGGCCAAGCTAAGCTGCCTGATGGTTTTGATTCGGTCCCTGACAAATGCTATCAGGCACCCGATACTCCACTCAAACATGCTTGGTTCTCCTCAATTGATAGCCCAAAGCCGGACTCTTGAAGGGCTGTGACCCAATTGTTGACCCCAAGGCAAGCTTCTGCAATGTGTTGTTCAAATACCCAACTGGGTCCAACAACCCAAACAAGGGTATGCCCAAAACGGGTAAATACTTTAAACAATATTATGTACTCAAGTGAGTCGTCAGGAACTCCATCAATAACATGGTCTTCGCCTACAACAACCAGTTCAACGTCCCGCAGCTCACTGGAGAGTTGACACCAGTTCCCTCTGTGCGCAAGATGACCAAGGTCGCTTTTCTGAGCACGAGCCTATGCTTTCTGCTCCCTGGCAAACGAGAAGAGCATCTCTTTCAGAAGATGTTCGCTTGGTTTTCCAAGGGGTAAAACGGTTGAAGTGAGCACTGGTCTTCCTCTCTTCTTTGAAAGGGCGAGGCGCAGTCATAGGCAAAGGGCCAATGGGACTTGAACCTTCCTCGGAGACGTCAGGGCGCTGATTTGGCCATGGTTCAAAACCAATGGGATCCCATTTTGGGATAGGTGCACCACCCATTTTAGAACCTATTTTAGTGGTTGGATTGGGCTGTTTAGTGGGGGATAACCCGGGTTTTGACCCATGACCATTTGGACATGGCAAGGTCTGACAGCCTCAACCTGGTAGGAGAGGTGGGTGTCCTTTTTGGTTGGTTTGCTCAAAAAATAGAGGGCCCTGGTTTAGATGGGGTTTATTCCATTTACTATTTTTCCAAAAGGCCACCTATGAATGCGACCAGTTCTGGCGGGTGGGCTTGTAAGGCTCTATGGGAGCGTGTCCATCTTCGGCGTGCTGGCATTCGGCGTGGCCGACGCTGCGACCTCGTGGGGTAGAGTTAATCCGAAAGGGAAAACACCCAGCGTCTTCGATCCGTTCTGTTTGCTTCTTTTGTGTAGCGATGTCTTCTGTTTCTCACACAGAATCCTGCACCACTTGGAAACCATGGGAAACCATTCATTGTTGGTATTTACAGGGCAACCATCCTTCCACAGTTTCTTAGGTGGGCGAAATGGATTTCGTCCATCCACAGTATGTCTCAAGAGAGTGAGCTTAGAATGGTCTTGGGAAACCTCAAGAGGAACTTAAGCAGTTGGGCCAAAAGTTTTCGACTTCGGTGACCGGTGACCTGAGAAAACGGTGCTGGGGATCTCGCAGGGGGAAAACATGAGGCCTTGCCTCAAAATAGGAATAGGAACAGGGACCTCAAATGATTTGGCTCGGTTTCCTTTTGGCTTCCCATTCAAACCAAGGGTTACCCTCAAAAACAAGACAGACCCATATGTTCCTGGTATCTACTGATACAAGGGGTCCTGACTGGGCCAGTGCTTCCCGAATCTCTGTAGTACTCACCTCACCTCCAGGGCCACTCGAGCATGGCCTGGTCATGTACATGAAGCCTTGGTATGAACGAACCCGCAGATGGGTCAATCAACCATAAGCTATGGCTCAATGGGAATCCGGCTGGACAATTGTCCGCTATTTGTTTGTTTTCTCCCCGCTGACATGATTCTCAACCCAGGGTGCGTAGCAATGTCCCTTGATCTTCGGGTGGCGCATAGGGCTGCTGATAGGTAGGATTGACCTCTTGGGCTTTTTTCCCGCACTGAGGACAATCAGAAGGACACACTGATCCTGGATTTGATGCCGGCACGCAAGGAGTGGCACGTGGTGGTGTCGCTCTTTGCGGTGATGTTCAGCGTCCTCACGCGCCGAATCTCATGGAACTCAAAGAGGCACTCCCCCCCTTTGGAGGTTGGAGGCAACCGTTGGACCTTTGACCTTCAACTTCTCCGGGATCTGTGTTTCCAACCAGCCATTTGGATGTGTTTTCAAGGCACGGCGCCCGTTTTGGGGGTGTTCCTGGTACACCAAAAGGGCGCATTGTGGGAGGTTCCCCTGGTTCAAGGCCCCCCCCCACATGTGTTGTTATTGTTTTCAATTGGGCCCCCCTCTTTCGGATGGTTTAAAACAAGAATCCAACAGGAAACAAGCAAAAAGTTAAACTTTTCTTTCTGATCTCCGTTCTTACTCGGGGCCAGGCGTAAGGAAGCTGGGCAGCGGGCAAGAAACTCCCGCGCATGAAAGTATGAGGTGGGTAGAAGTATCAGCTTGGCACTGAAGGACAGCCAGTAGTCCAAAGGCAACAATCTGGGGCTAGGTGACTTTCCAAGGGCTGCAGCTACAGCCACATTCTACACACAAGGGCTGGGGTTGGGACACGTGAATGCGCGGTGTGGCTTGGCTGTAGCCGGCCGCCCTGGGGGACGACGCTACGGTCACCAGCTGGTAGGCTATGAGGTGGATAAACAAGTCCGTGGTTGAGGAGAACCGTGCCACGTCGCCTTAGGGGGCGCAGGTTGCCCTTCGGTTGACGTCGCTGTTGCGCACGTTCGTCAGAAATCCCAGCACTCAAGAAGCGGCGCTGTTGCTCCGGCGTTTTTGGGCCAGAATTCTGTCTTGGCGTCGGCGAATTCAACCCTCAGCAGGACTGGGCCACAGCCGGCCAAAGTACAAGGGGTGAGCGCATGGTCCTGAGGCCAGGAGCCACCACAACTGTAGTCCAAGGGCCAGGGGCTGGGGCTAGGTGGAGTGTCGTCAGCTGGAGGATAGCCAGCCCAAGCCGTTTTCATTGCCTTCTTGTTTCCCGCAAAACTCCATTTGAGTGACAGTCAGTATCACGATACTGAGATGGTTTGGGGGGTTTAGCTAAATGGCTCGTAACCCTAGTTTACAAGATTGGCTGGAGGCAGGTGAGGGTCACGAACCACTTGTAGCTAGCTTCCAAGTACTGTGCGGTAAAAGGGTGCCACCCAATCTACCACTAGACAATTGACACGTCCAGGTTGCTGCGAACATCAGTTCAGGGGCAGCTAACCAACTAAATGTTCCACCGTTCCAAGTATCATGGCGGACAGGATGCCAATTCAATAGGACTGCCTTTCAATCCCCCCTGGCTTTGCACCATTAAAAGAGGGCTAGGGCCCACAAAGCACCAGCGACCTCAGGTGCTTCCAGTTCCATGTGTACCCCATCCGACAATTCTCTGCTTATGCAGTGCGCAAGCTCCGCGGGCTTCCGGCCAAAGCCGCAGACGACGAGGCCCCCAATCCAGCGATGCGCGCATGGCAAAGCGGGGGGGGGGGGGGGTTGGCTCTTGGGTTCCACCACCCCCCCGCGCAGGTTTGAAGTGAGGCCTGATCAGGCCTTAACTCTCAGAATCTCATTTTGGAGCAGCAGGGGCGGGATTTGGGGGAGGGGTTGGAGTCCTATGATCAGCATCCTTTGCAACCAAAGCGAATCGACCTAGCGCGGCCCATGTGAAGGTTCCGATAGGTATCTGTTGGAGGCGTGGACCCGGCTCCGCTAGCTTTTTTTCTTGCAGAGATCAGGCTAGAGCTACGCGGATCAAGTACCGTTGGCAGTTGGTGACCGGCTGATCCAAAGCATACGCCAGCCAGAAAAGCAAAACTGCACACAAGCCGGCAACACGAGAGACATGTGGACACTATCAAAGATAGAATTATGTGGCTGTGGGTTGGATTGGGATGTTCACTGGGGGTACGGGATTTTGACCCATGGCCATATACGTATATTATATTCATATATGCTGCCAGAGCTGTTGTATCAAGCAAATGTATACAACAAGTGGGCAGTACAATCTGCGTGGAGCGCTCTTTTATTTCTGGAGGCTGTGCGTAGTATTGTCCTTGAGCCATGTGCCGGCTGAGTTGCTACTGAGTGAACACGAGAATCACGAGAATCACGAGAAGAAGCACGCCCTTTGCAATTCATGGTGTCCCGCGCCAAGTGACATGATGCGTGCGCCGAAGTGTTTGCATGCCCCCCGACCAGCACGGTGCCAGCAAGTCTTTTTTATTTTTATAATAATTAGGGGGCGCCTTAAACTCTTTGTGTTTCCTTTTGTTTTCAAATTAAAACCAACCAAAAGGGGGTCCCCTCAAAAGAAGAGAACCCCACATGGGCAGCAGAAACACATGCCCTTGATTGTGTCCATATGTAAGCGCGCCGTACTTTTCCGAATGTCCCCCGCATCCACATGAGCACATGATCATTGGTTGCTCTTGGGTGTGACCAAACTGTCCTTTTCGCCTTTTGGCGAACTCATTGAGCAGCTTTCTTGCAGGGCAAAGACCGACCCAGTAAGAGGAAAGAGGATGTTTTGCTTCAAGCTTTTTTTCAAAAACCATCCAAATGGGGGCGAGTCCTTGCCATTTTCGCGGACTCACATGCAGACTCCGCAAGGCAAGCCCAGAATTTGTTGACTTTGATGGGTGGAACTGGGCTCTCCACGTTTGGAGAACCGCCGCCTGCTAATCGATAAGGCTGATGAATGATATTATCCCTTTGCGGTTTCGTTCTGCGAGGAGGAGATCGCAAGCGACGGATGTGGCGGCCGGTCGCTGGCGCGGTGGCTGGATATCGCCTGTGCTTTGGGAGCCGTGGCGGTGTCTTGCCTAATTGGGCGGGGTGGATTGACGGCAGTGGCCGGGTCGTTTTCTCTTTATCTTTTCGGGGTTGACCTGTCCATCCTGTATAGTAAATGACCATTTTAGTTTGTGCCTCGTAGGTTTTACATGACGGCTTCTTCTGGTTACTCGCTATGGTAGAAAATGAATGCGCCTGGCTTTGGGGGGCTTTGGTTTGTGGTCGGAACGGTCTTGGCGCGCAAGATGCAAATAAGTCGGACTAAACAACCCTCCCCTAGCAAGGGTTTACTGAATGGTCCCAACCCCTGTGCTTCTTGGCTGTCTTCCTTGGTAGAGGTGTCAACTGCATTTCATCTGAACTTCCACGTTTGGGATCGGTGGGTCTTTGAGGTTGACTGTGCAAGACTGCACCCATCCCATTTCCACCAGGAGACGCTTCCCTCGAAAGCGGGCGTGCGTTTCGGAACGGGTGCTGTTTTTAACATGGACCCCGCGAGAGGGTGCCGCCAGGTGTTCGGTGTAGTCTTTGGTGTGGCGCAACCGGAAAGTGGGCATGATGTGACGTGCCAGTGGTCCTTCCGACAGGGGAAGCTTCAGGTGAGACGGCGGTTGTTCTTGCAGGGGCTTGTCTCAAAATGGGATACGGAACTCCAAGATCCCTTTACAAACACTGTCGAAATATGGTCATGGAGTCATACATGCTGGTTGCCTTTACACCCAGATCCAGTATCCGTAGGTTGCCATCCGATGGTTTACCTTTTGGCTTCCCTTTGGTTTCCATCTTCAAACGAGAACCATGCTTGTGGTGTTTGCAACCACATACAAAGAATCAGCTGGATCACTTTAAAAGGGCTGGAAAGGTGGCCAGTGGCCTCCCCCCTTTTAATCTTTACAAACTTGTGAGAAGTCTTTACAATCTTGACAAAGTTGGTTGAGTCACATCTCACTGAGACTTCCAACTCCCCTTCCCCCGCCCCCTTCCTTCCCCCCCCCCCCCGGAAGTGGCCAGGTCGCCATCCTGATCGCCGTGGTGGTCACCTCCCTGCGCTCCATCCTGGACTTCATCGGGGCCTTTGCCTCCGCTTACATCTCCTACGTGGTGCCCCCCCTGCCCCTGGGGCCCCAAAAAAATGAGGCGCCGGTTCTTTTTTGCCTTTGCAGGGGCTTCTTTTTTTTTTTGAAGGGGGACATGGGGTGAGAGGAGGCTTCTTTGTCTCGGGACCCGAAGCCATCCAACGGACATCCGTGCCACCCGCCAGGGGCCTTTTTTTTTTCTCTTTCTCGCGGGACCAGCTGCAATTTCAGCCAAGCCTTTTGGGCTTAGGAGACACACAAGGAGGTTTTTTGGGAGGTCTGGGCCTCGCAGTCTCCCAAATGTCCCGTTAGGGGGACGCTTGCCTTGCTGAATGGGAAATCTCGGTGACCCACTTGTAACTTAGTTTGTGGCAAGTGGAGTTGTATTCTAGCTGACCACTTGCGCACTGGAATGCAAGTTGGGCTTGATATGAGAAATCTCACCATGCAGCTGCACCACTACTTTCTTCGGCAAAGGGGGATGGGATCGGGTTGGGCACACAACACACACACACACACGCCAAATTTGCGATAGACCGTGAGTGCCGCAATTATTTTGCCATTGGGGGACAAACAGTAGTACTGTTGGTCAATCACTTTTGCTTGTGGTAAGCGGGAACCAACCAACGATGTCGCGATCTTTACGGCGATATGTGACTGTTCCTTGTTCTGATGGGGTTGTCGGCGGGGTCTCTGCAGTTGGGAACGCAATCAATATGGATGTTTGAGAAATTAGGGGGGCACCGCCCCCCCCCCCCAAAGAACAGAACCGCTTTCCTTCTTGCAATTCTCGAGGTATATAGAGTCGCGAGGACCATGGAGAGATCCATACGGCGATGCGCATCCTGATAGTTCAGTTTGATTGAGAATGCATGGTGTTCCCATGAGCTACTCCAGTTGGTGCTTTGCTTTAGGAGTCAAATCATTCGAAGCCGGGAGACAACCGGATCCTCAATTAAAGAGTAAGCCCGGGGCTTTCTGAGGGCAGGGCAGGGCAACCTCTGAGAAAACGGCACCATCTTAGCCAGTTTTTTTTTTTTTCTTCCCCGGGCCCTTAGGTTTATCAGGAGCCGTCCCGGTGAAAGGGGGTGGCATGGGTGCGTCTTCACGGAAAAGCTGGGGTGCCCCAAAACCGCTTCGTTTCCCTCGGGTATTTCCTTGAACCCCCCCCGCAACAAAGCCGGGTACCAACTCGGAAAAAAAAACGAACCACCCATGACACTTGCGCTTGAGGTGGATCCTGGCCCTCCGCAAGAAGGGCAAGGACTTCTCCTGGCTGGCGCCAGAGGCCTGGTACTTCCAGACCTTTCTCAGATTCAACTCGCCTTTGTGCAACTGGAGCCCCCCGAAAAAGCTTGCCACATTTTCCCTGACCAACATTTTTCGGCATTCTGCGGGTCTTTTTGCCCGGGCTTGGGGGGTCTCAGGTTTGGCCAAGTTTCCAAGAATCCTGGAAGTGGACAGAAGACTTTTGGTTACGAAACCATCGTCTTGAGGCCTCCCAAGGCCTGTCCACTTTGGCGTCCTTGGTTTAGGCTTGGGTATGAGTTGAGCATGTTGTTTGGTTTGACGATTGGCTTCGTTCAGTTGGCAGCTTGTAAGGCGGTATTACATAGTAAGTAAGATCCACATGGACATGATATTGCACAGGTGCATGGCATGTTCGGGTTCTGCTGGGTTGTGTTTAGCTCTGTTTCCTGTCGCCAAGAAAGGACGTGAGTCGTATTTTGAAATGGTCCTCAGACCCGTGCCCTACCCTTCATCTGGCGTCCAAGAGGGTGTTTTTTGGTTTGTGGCAGGGGCCAAGGTTCCACCTTGTGCCAGGCATTACTGCGGATATGGGAATCGGGCCCTTGCCCACCCCCGCAACCAAACACGTCCGGCCATCGTTTGCAATGCCGGCATGAAACGCTGGATCCACAACTAGCAAACCTGAGCCTCGACCTTTGATAGCAACTGAGCATTCCAATTCCTCCCCGATCGCAGGCCTTAGCAAGGTCTTGCTTTCGCTCCATTTGAACGATGGGGGCGGGGGAGTTAGGGGCACCTGCAATTCCTAACTGAGCCCAGATCCTCTTCAGCCTGGCATTGCTGTCGCTCGGCGTCTTCTTCTTCGTCTTTGGCACCTACTGCGCCATAAAGGGGGCGTGATCTCGTGATCTGGCCTGGTCAAGGTGGTTTCAATCGGGCCCTGAGTTCCCTCGAGCTTATGTGTACAAACAAATCGCCTGGCCGAGTTTCGCGACTTCGCCTGGGGGGTGGCGACCTGAGTCGCGAACCCTCAGTTGCATCGGTGTCCTTTTTGGTTGTCTTGGTCGAAAAATAGATGGGTTTCGATTCCTGGTTTACCTGGTGGTTTATTCATCTACCATCCATTTGCCCTAAAAGGACACCTATGCTCAGTTGGTGAAATTAGATTCACACGGGCAAGCGTGCAAGTCGGCGGAATGAGACTGCGCTGGTCATCCAGGAGTCTTTGCATGGCTTTCAATCTCGCATGTAAAGGTTGGAACAATTTTAGGGACCCTGTCAACCCTCCGGTGTAACACTTCCAGCCTTAGTAGGGGAACATAAGGCCAAAATGAAATCTTAACGGTTGGTCGGGGGGTTGTCTAAAGGGTCCTTTGTAAAGGTTGGAACATCTGCTTCTCCAAATCCAAGGAGACTCTTTGATTCCTACACGCCCACTCCAGGGGCCAAATTAAGTTTGGCCCCATGTTTAGCACGTGGGCTCATGGTGTCAATCCTGAAGGGAGGTCGTCAGCCACTAGCGCTGCTCCCTTTGCAACCCGCGCAACCCAAGCCGCTTCGCATTGCACTCGTGCGAGGGCTCTTGAGCGGGGAAAGCAGATTGCGACGCCCGAGGTCTGTGAGAGTTTTCGGATTTTCTAGCTTGGCTTTGTTGGTGCGTGGCTTCTTCTTTCTTTTATTGCACGTGTTGCTTTTCTGTCTTCGACTTCTGTCTTCTATTAGCTGGCGAGCATGTTTGCATCACATCCCAGAAAAGATGCCTAAAATATAGCTCGAACAATATTTTAAAACTCTAGGCCCTCAAATCAAGGGCCGTTAAAGCTTTTGTAACTCTGGTCAAACCAAAGGTCAACCGATTTGGGAGCTCAGTCAGTTGCTGTCGCCCACCCGCTTCGGCTCAGCTTTCGGTTACTTAAAGTTGTGCGTTTGGACTCATGCCTACCGCTAAAGCGGCGCGAAGGACAATATTTGTAGACGAGTTCAGCAAAGGTTTCAAACGTTCATGTGTTTCTGCAGGTGCCTTTCTGCTGGCACTTCCAAGTTTTGCTAGCATGAGCGACTTCTATGAGTTTTTCCAGCTAGAAGTTGTTCACATTGAGCAGTGGCAGAGCTAGTTGGCCTCTCTCGGTTTCTCAGTGCGCTAGGAACCGCACACAGAGACCATGCCACAGGTAGACCTCGCTCAAGAATTGTTCATGGTCACGCCCCTCTAAAAGACCCCACTGGGATGAACTGCTCGTTCATCCGGGTTTAATTCAAGCGCGTGCCCCTGGCGCCCGACTCTGAGCGGTTGCTGAACACAACGCCAGCGACGTGATGGAAGGCTGGGGATGAATTCGAGGGGGGTTGGGGGCCTGGTTGGCTACCTCAAGTAGGGACCGAGGCCCCGATTTTGATTGGTGCAACATGGGATGGGTTTACGTGTGATTTCCCAGGTGTGTTGGTTTACCGTTGTTCATGGCAGGTTTAGTCGAAATCTTCCACAAACACCAGGGGCAGGGAAAGCGCGGACAGAAAGCCGAGCAGCATTCGCAGTGAATGTGTCCCGATCCAACGTATCTTGCCGCTGCCCAACATGTCAACGCCAGCGCCGCACATTGTACGGTAGATCGACCCCTTTCACACCTTTGAGAGACAGCCTGTTGAGTGAAGCCTGCCAGTTTCATTTTGCACGGCACATCATTGTCTTCTTCCTTTCATCTCTCACACAATGCCCCATTCTCGAGGGGAACCTGCCGCCAGTCAGTCAACACCTTCCGTCCATAGGCCTATTTCTGAGATGCTTCCACCGCGTCAAACCATTAAACAAGTTGATGGAATATACAGCCACTATTTTGCCACTAAAGGGTACCCCGTCTTCCCCTGTGGCAGTGGCCTAGGGTCCGTTGCTTATCTGATAGGCCTGTGCTGGTGGGGTCATGTGCACGTCGTGCATGTTGTGCGTGTCTTGCTTGAAGCTTCTTCAGATGCAGTTGCGATTTGTTTTGAACGCCTTGTGGTTGTTCTTGGGTGAGCCTGACACGCGCACTCAGACAGCCTGCGCACGTTGAGATACCTTGTGGTTGGAGATTTCCTGGCGCGAGTTTGCTTTGACCGGTGCAAACCAATGCTGCTCAAACCTCGCGCATCTACAGCACCTCCAGGCATTTGGGCATCAATCTGGTTTTATTGGACGGAATGGGTAAGACAAATACAATCCAAACACATATCCTCGATCACGACTTCTCATCATCTCTGCTTTTTGTTGTATTCAGACTTTGATGGGGTTGTCTACACAGGGGCCTTGTACACCTTGCATAACTTTGGGGGTCCACGGGCCCAGGGGCTTAATGGGATCAGCCATGAAGCCACGACATGGGCACCTGCTTTCGGCCCTGGGCAAGGGTTGTGGCCTAAAAAAAGAGGAAAATCCGGAAGCGCCAGGCCCGCAGGATTCGATGCGGGCCCCGCTCGCTTGGCGCTATTTCTTCTTCTTTTTTTTTTTGGCGGGGGGGGGGGGGGTAAGTTTTTGTGTTTTTTTTTTTTGGGGGGGGAGACATCGAATGCTGATCCCATATTAATCAACCCCAGTGGGGGGGGGGTGTTCCCCTCCAAAGGTGATGATTCCCCACTTTGCCCAGGGACACCCCCCTAGTAATAAACAGGGGTTGATGAATGTGGAGTCAACATTAGTGGGCCGTCAATTGGGACTTGGGAACTAGAGATATTGCTGCGAGAAACACGTGATCCGGTACCAAGGGTTCACCTTGCTTCTGCCGCAGAACACGAGATTGGAAGGACCAGACATGATCAAGGCACAAAGAGCCATGGCAATGACAGACTCTCAGGTAACGAGCAGTGACTTTGAGTAACCGGTGCCCAAAGCGGATCAATACCAGAGTTGTCCTCCTTCAAAGTTAATCAGCGCGACTGAAAGCCTTTGGGGTCTTTGCCCAGCTAGGTTCCTGGCCACTCAGCGGAGTGGCCCCAGGGTTCCGGGCGTTGGGGATACCTGGGCTTAGGTTACTGAAAGCAGACGTCGGCTCGCCTTCGGAGTGATCAACATGCCTCAGCTTCCCCAGCCTCGGGTTTGGCCTCCCCGGGCCACCGGGATCGAGCCGCCCGAAGGGCACTTCAGCCACGAGTCGACAAATGTTCGCGGCCAGGTCCGGGTGAGTGGCACGCATGGATTCGTGCCTGGTAAAGCTACGATGGTCCTCAGAGGGGTGGTATTCTTTTGTAGCCCTCGGTTTTGGAACCACCCGGCATCATGTGAATGTGGTGTTCTGGAGTTCTGGATTTTCCCGGCGAACTGAAGGGGCTTCCCCTTTTTTTTGTTGGGGGGGGTTCATATGGGATACACATGAGAATAAATCGAGTTTGGGCCTCGCCTCGTTTCGCGGAGAAACCCTTTTTTGGAGAGTGAGGTCTAAAGTTTCGAGGTTTCAAACTTTGGAATTCCGGAGTTTCGAGGCTCCAAAGCCTGGAATTCCGGAGTCTTGTTTTTCCCGTTGTGCAGAGACCTGCAATCATGTCAACCCGGAACGACAGATCCCCGGCATTTCAGCAATGGGGCGCCGTGAAAGATCAACTTCATATGAAAGACCACCGTGATCATATTCGAAGTGAACTTTGGTTCTCTGCTTCTTCTGATTCCTGGCTAAGACATGGGCTTGGGGTTCTGCTGTCCTCAGCATCGGATCTGATGCGGGCTGAGTCTTTTTGCCAGGTCGGTTTGGAGGAGTCAGCTGGACACCCAGATTCTCAGGGTGAGGTGTCCTTTTAGGTTTGGGCGAAAGAAGAAGGCATTGGTTTTATGATAGTTTTTTCTCAGCTTGAGGAGTTTCTGGAATATGGCGGTGTACCATTGTTGGCTCGTTGTGACTTTCTGTGAGTGGCCCCGCAAATCCAGTTTAAAACGACAAAGTACTATCACGGCCTAAAACACTAGAAGACTAGGTATCCCAGTAGTGCCCTTTTACCTTTTTTTGGGGGAGGGTTCCCCTACGAAATACAGAAAAAAGGGTACCCTTCTTCTAACCTCTCTACTGGAGGACCTAGAAGAGCGTTTTGGGGCCCTTTTCTCCGTCGTGGCTCACAGAGCGGGAGAGAGCCCATGGGCTCCAACCGCAGGTATCCGGCGTCACAGCTGTTTGGTCGTTTCAGGTTGAGGATTCTACACCGGGCTTCTGATGTTGGCAGTTGCAAAGCCTGAGCTCCTGTAGACATTCCCGTGTTGGGGCGTTCAGAAATCCAGATTGGCCGTTTGGCAGTGGCACAAACGGCGTTTTTCTTTGCTGGGAGTTGATGCTGCCATAGGTGTCCTTTTCAGGTTCTTTTGGCTAGACATAGATGGCACTGGTTTAGGTTGGTTTCATTCCATTTGCCAGAACCATCTATTTTCCCTGAAGGACACCTATGGATGTTGCTGTTTGCATTCTGGGGCTGGGGTTTGTCGGCCTGCGCTGGACCGCCACGAACGAGGTCGGAGAAGCCCCCCAGGAGGGTTTGGCAGCTGCCCAGCATCAAGGCCAAGCTGAAGGCCGGGGGGGCGGGGGGGGGGGGGTTCCTTGGTGGCGAGGCCAGCCATCCGGTTCCTTAGCTTGTTAGCTTTTTGTGGCTTTTTAGTTTTTTAGCCTTTTATTGTTTTTTTTTTTGATATGTTTTTAGCTTTTTAAAGTTTTTATTTAGCCTTTTAGCTTTTTAGCTTTTTAGTTTTTTGCTTTTTAAAGTTTTGTTTCTAGCCTTTTAGCTTTTTAGTGTTTGGCTTTTTAGCTTTTTTGCTTTTTAGTGTTTAGTGGTTGGGTTTCCATTTAAACCCAGAGGTGAAACTTTGAGCGGGGGATCTGAGGACAGCCCAGTTTGGTGTCCAATGCGGCACATTTCTTTGGCGAGGGACCAACCCTGGAGGAATTTCTGGTTTCCGATCCTTTTTGTGTTGTTATACCGCCGCTTTTTGCATTTTTTGCTGTTGTTATACTGCGGCTCGCCGAGCGGTATCCCGCAATGGGAACTAAGGATCCATGACCAGGTGTTTTTTTCCTTCTTATTTTAGAAGAGAGCCATGCGCTTTTCGGGGAACACCTGCCCTACCATAGTTTGCCAGGTTTAATCGCCGGGGGTCAATATCAGCAGAGCCGGTTCTTCGGCGCTCGTTGTGTTGAGCCTTCGTAGCGTTTTTTTTTTTTTTTTACATATATATATATATACATGTTTTGGTGCTTGGCGTGAAAGACACCCTTGTCTTTGCGTCTTGAAATCCTTCGTGTTGCCAGTGTCCGGTTACATAGCCGAAAGAAGATCTGGGGCGGTAGAAGCGGAGTTCTGGGCAAAGCTTCGGTGATGGGGTTTGTCCAATGAGGGAGCCCAAACCGTGGGTTTTCCTGATGGTTTCCCTTCAAGCCCTCAAAGAAGCCGGGAGGAAGGTGTCCAGGCTCTGTGAAAGATGCCGTGGGCGAGACTGCGGACCAGCAAGCCTCTCATTTGAACGAAACACAAAAGCAGGCAGCATGTCTCAAGGAAAGAGATGGAGGAGAACGATGCAAGCACGAAAGAGAAGCTCGAGACAGGGACGTTGACAAACCGGGGCGTGATTAGTTTTGAACGGGTATCGTTTTGGGGTTCTAAAAGGACACCACGAGTGGGGGGGGAAAGGAAAAAAAAAACGAGCGAGAAAAAAAGCACCAGTTGGGGTCCTGGTCCGATTTTCAGCCGCCGCTTTGGCCAGGACCGGCTCTTTGAAGCGCAGGAGGCCTTGCTGCAGCAGAGCAAGGAATCCGCGGGGAATCTGGCGGAAGACCCCACAAAATTCACTAGGAGGGGCAAACCGCAGGTTTTGGTCCATGTTTCCACTTACCAGGGTTCCATTTTGGTACCGGCTTTTTGAGCCACAGCCATTTCTTGAAGATTTGCGCTCGGGTTCCCAACAAAAAGCGGAGCCTCAAAGAAACGGATTCATTGGGCCCATTGGTCTCATTTGGCCCATTGGTCTCATTTGGTCTCCTGGCTACGTTTCGTTTCAAGAGAACTTGCCAGCTCAGCAAGAGAGCCATACTCAGATTCGCCTTCCAACATCAAACCAAGATGGCCCCTGAGGACTGTGGTGGACCCATCAGAACTGTATCAATCCCATGAGACCTCCACTTGGGAGAGCTTGGCGTCGGGGAAAGGAGGTTCGCCAACTGGAGGCGGTGCTATGAACATCGGATCTCAAATGAGCAGTGTTCAAACATCCTATTGACCACTGTAGTAGGTGGTTCAACCTGGCTTCATGGGGGGGTATAGAAAGGCATGAGCTTTTTAGCCATGCTGGTAATTGGTTTTGGGCCAGGCATGAAATGTCAACGCGACACTGTTGCGGCAATATTCCAATATTCCTGCATGCTTGTTTCGGCTATCGTATGGCACAGATTGTTGCTGTAACTTTGAACACTAGATCATACCAAGTTGTGTGCTTGTTTTTGGACAGCATCCCCGCAATCCGCACATGCGATTGTGAACCCTGTTCCGAGGAACACGGATCTTGTCCGCTAAGGCAACTTCCCGGCGCGGCTCAAGCTCGATATCGAACCGTCCATTTCGCTCCCAGCGACCCCAGCGAGACCATGCCGTGGTACGAGGCGGCCATGGGCATGATGCTGCTGCAGCGGGGCATGCGCCTGGAAACTCAGCCGGTTCTGCGGCCCGACCAGATGGCGGATGCTCAGAAACTCGCCGAGGTGGTGCTCTTCTTTTTTTTTTGTGTGTGTGTTTGTTCTCTTTTCTGCAGGGAACCTGTGGGGTGGGGTGGGGTGGGTACTTTTGGTCATTTTGGTAGGATGTTTTTTGTTGTGCCTTTCTGAGCTGCTCTTGGCTGTAAGGGACATCTCCGTTTGGGAGGGAATGTTTTGCACACCCTTAGACACCACCAACGATGGTGGTTTTTAAACACGTAAACAAGAAGTTGGCCCACACTCTGTGTGTGTGTGTGTGTGTTTGGAGGCTAAACTCTTCACCTTGTTTTTCAACTTTTGCACCTTTGAATGGAAACGAACAGTACCGCGATGCAATGTTTCCTGGATTTCCCGATTTTGATCTACTTACTTTCCATACTTAGATGGTCTGGGAGTTAGCTAAGTGGTTAGTAGCCCTGGTTGCAACCCACTCAGCATGGCTGTAAGTCCCCTTAAACCAAGGTTACGAACCACTTGGCTAACTCGACCATCTAAGTCATCCCCACGGGTCGCTGGTCTCGGGCCCCGGCGGTCGCTGAGGTACTGGGCCTTTGGCCCCGGCGCCGAGTCGCAGAGCTGGGGCTGCGATGCGTCTCACCGGGACAGGCGCCGCGGCCGGGCGGTTTTTGCTGGGAATCGATGCGTTTTGCCGCCGAGCGGTGTGCGATTTGGGCTTCTCCGATTTTGTTTGGCCTTTTTTTGTTGGGTCTTGCCGCGGGAAAAGCACACAGAACCACCATGTTTTTTTTTTTTTTTTTTTTTTTTTTTTTTTTTTTTTTTTTTTTTTTTTTTTTTTTTTTTTTAAAAAAAAAAAAAAATCATGTTTTTTGGGGGTCTTGCCGCGGGAAAAGCAAACAGAACCACCATTTTTTTGTCAGGAAAGCAAACACACAGCGCCATGAGCTATGAGGGTGATTTTGAGGATGTCAGCTTGGACCCAGTGTGTCCGGTACAAAACGACCAAGGGACCGCTGTGCCAGCTGTGCCAGCCACCGGCGCATCAAAGCAACAGAGATCGAAGCAATGAGAAAAGAAGACAAGAACTTCTTGCAGACCCCAACATTATTCGCAAGCTGTTGCTCAGGTACTGGGGCATGGTACATGTTGTTTTCCACACTCTCAAGTTGATGCTGCGGCAAATCAAGGGAAGCCGGAGTTGGCGATGCAGATGTTCACATGGAAAAGTTGCAGACAAATTTGTTTGCCGGAGTGTAAGAAACCTCTGCCCTGTTACCATTTGCTCTTTCGGGTTTCAGTTTTTTCCTTTCACACATTTCACCAGCAACCACTCAACTCCGACACCCACGAGAATGCCACATGCTCTCTGGAGAACTTTAGCAAGCCAGCTCTGCAGAACTTCGAACACCCCCCGGACTGGGAAGATGAAGTTGACAACACAGGGGAAGCGCATCTTCCCCTCCAATATAGTACCATTCCCGTCCAACATAGTACCATTCCCGTCCACAGGGAAAGACTTTTGCACATTCCCAAACGTGCAACAGAGTCGTGTTCCCATGCCTCCAACATGGCTTCCGCACAGATGGCTTTGTGTCAAGCTCGGGTCCCGGATTTGCGATTTGCAACATGGTGGTTTGTGGGTTTCCTTCTAAGCCAAGGCGAGAAGGGTGCCCTCAACCCAGGTGTCGCAGGAGTGTTGTTGAGGACGCTATTTGATACCTTCTGCGATGCACATTTGCCCAATTGCCCAGTTGCCAAAACAAGTCGGGCCCAACATGCCAACACACGGCATTCAGAACACCCACGGAATCAACACTAACCAGGCCAAATAGGACACACTGGCATGTTGCAGGGATGCAACACATGCTGATCACCCCCCGTTGCCGACCTGGGCAATCCCCCTCTCCCCCCGCCTGCCAACCAAGGCACCCCCGCACCCACACTTGCCGACCTAGCAACAGAGTTGTTTGACACTTCCAGCCCAGCCTAGACTAACACACAACAGTTGCAAGGTGCAAGTGTTTGCACTCTCTCAATTTTAAGCGCCAATGCCGATTCTGAAAGCAACGCCTTTTGCTTTGAAAGGAAATGCACGCTGGAGGGGCTGAGGTGATTGGCCATGTTGAATTGTCGCTGATAGGCGATAGCATGTTGCTTCCGCTGCGAGTCTAGCACAAGCTCCCACATGAGGTCCGGTAACTTGAATTTCCAGCGAAGGGGCTCACCAAGATTCCCACGTGCTTGAAGCAGCGTAGCTTGATTGACATGGGTGTCTTGTTTTAGTGGACCTCTCCAACATGTTGGTTTTCCTGTTGCTTTCCCTTGAATTTCCACGTTTTTTGACATTCGATTTCCAGGAACTTCTCCTGGTGGAGCCAAACCTGGGCAGCGGGCTTCACCGCTTTGGCGGGGGAGCCCGCCTACACCGACCCCGCGATCAAGACGGTCGATGGCGTCTTCGTTTGGGACGCGGAGTACTGCTCCTCGATTTGCAAAAGGCCATGGCAGAAAATTGGTATGAATTTGGGTGGGAACACATGGGAACACCTTCGAAATGGTGTGTATCCCATTTTGAACCCACGGTTTGATTGGCGACAACACTGCAGCAGCAAACTCTACAGCGGAAGGACTTGAGCAAATCACATCTTGCACGCAAGAGAATCATTTTTGACTTTACATGTCTTATCACATGGAGGGTCCCGGGGTGTGCTGCGAGTTCTGCGAAGGCCTGCTCTCAATGCACCTGCAGCATGGCCCGATGCGCCTCCAAACATCCCAAAAGGACTTGGGATGAACGAGCTCCCCGATTCGAGGCGCAAAACGGGCTCACCGTGTGATTCACCCCTCCCTGCAGATCAACACGGCACTGCTTTGTTTGGGGAGAGGGGGCCTGAAGGCTCGTCCAACGAGGGTTTGTTGGAGGCTTGGAGAGCAGCTGTCACAGCCGGCAATGCGGCTGTTCGCTGTGCTTGCTCAGGTTCGCTGGGCGGATTCCTCGATCTGCCAAAGGCGCTACTGAGCCTTGTCCAATGCCATCCGGTTCCTTTAGCTTCGGCGGTTGAGTTCACTAGGGGATCTGAGGACAGCCCAGTTAGGACGCAATAGGTGTCAAATTTTAGCCAAGATGGCACTGAATGAAGCGGGCTGACGCAAAAGAAGCGTTGTTTCGTTTATCCAGACGGACTCAAGAGGACACCAGGCGGGACTCAAAAGGGCACCTATGACTCAAAAGGACTCAAAAAGGAGTCCTTTCTTTTCAACCAGACGGACTCAAAAGGACACCTATGTCTCAGGACTCAAAAGGAGTGTTCTTTCTTCTTCACGGACCCAGAAGGATACCAATGACTCTTTCTTTTCAACCAGATGGGCTGAAAAGAGCAGTGACTCAAAAGGACTCAAAAGGAGTGTCCTTTCTTTTCAACACAGACTCAAAGGGAGACCTATCACTCAAACAGATTCAAAAGGATTGTCCTGTCGCAAGCCTTTTGCTCAGGAACAACTACTCTGCGGTGATGGCAGTTGAAGAGGCTGCGTGCGCGCAAGAACCGCTGAAGACCCTCAAGCTCCAGGGTCTGCCGCTGCTCGGAGATGTTCACTGGGGTAGTGTTGGTTGCATTCCTTATGTGCTTCCCCCATTCTTGTCAGGGATTCTTTTCTCTCAGAGAAAGTTGAACACACGGCGAATTTGTCAAAAGGACGATGTGCGAAGCGAACGGGGATCAACCTTGACCAAAATGGCAGGTTTCCTGAGCGGCGGTTTCCCTTCGAAACGCATGCAGAAAGCTCCCACTTTAGGATTCGGGCCGAAGCCACTCGTCGGCCCTCCAAACGGTCTGAGAGTGGCGATCAGAAAGCAGGCGATGTTGCGGATGTTGAAAAAACCTGCGCCCAGGCTGAGCGCGGTGTTTGAGGAGGCCTGGCTCGGGTTTCTTGGAGCATTCCACAAAGAGCGCAGGGGCAAACAAGTGATTCGGGTTCCTGGAAGGGCATTTTTTTGCTTAGCCAGTTTCGGTAAAGTATAACCCATTCCGAATTCCCGTCCCCTTTGCTTGATACTAGATTGTACCATCATTTGCTGCATAATTTGTGCAAAACTCCGATGGCTGCTGGGCAGTTTTTCCCCTGGGAAGTCTTTGCAGGCTAGAACCTGTGAAGCCTTCCCCTAGTTTAACTCGCCATCACTTAAACAGCCGGACCGAATCGGCTTTTGCAACCAACCCTTTTTGGATCCGAGCGTCGCAAGAGGTGGACCTGGCTTTTGAGATCCAGAGGCAGAAGCCTCCCGCACAGCGGGAAGCTCCTCTGCAGAAGGAGGGCGTGTTGGACCGGGTGAGCGCTTACCACTGTGCACGCGGCTCCTACAGCTGCATGGTGCACTTCTGCTTGCACAACTTTTGCAGCTTGCCGGAAAGCTCACAAAGCTCTTTCAGTGTTTTTCTGTCAGCATGTGCCCATGAGAACACCCAGCACAGGTCTTTCTTTTTCTGTCGCTATGGTTAAGTCAGCTTGCTTAAACGTGCTTAACCACTTTTTGTTGACAACCTCTTTTGGATTCCCTCAAAATGGAGGGGCCTGTTTTTTTGTTTTTTTCATTCAGCTTTCACACAAGCTGTTGCAACCTAGGCAGGGTGGGAGATCGCATTGCTCAAGGCAGGCAGTGCCGAAGCGATTTCGGCCTCTTGCCCAGAAGCGTCACACCTCCGAAGTGAGCGCCGAGTCGGAAAGACGCCCCACTTCTCCAATTTGGACGCGACCAGAGCGGTTCCAACCGCATGAGGCGGCTGTCGTCAGCAGTCCAGCTGACCAAAGCTGCGCCTAAGGCAGCTTGCAATCGCGAGGAGGGCGAACAAGATGTCGAAAGGAATGCCGAGAGTCAATTGGTTGGCAGATGCCAAGGGAGGGTTGGCTGACCTAGACTGCCCGCAAACAGTTCGAGCAGCGGGGTTTCTGAACTTATGTTCTGGAATTTCCCAGACAGCGTGATTGGCATGCAGCCATGTTGGCATATGTCAAGCTGGTTGGTTCTGCCCAAGACTAATCTTGCGATTTCGAACTCCTGCCTAGAAGCGCCAAACCTCCTCCGCTGACGTGCTGGTCGAACTGTTCCAACTTGGACACGACATATCGCGACCAGAGGGGTTTGACCCGCATGAGGCGGCTGTGCTAGGCATTCCAGCTTACAAAAGCCGCGCCTAAGGCAGCATGCAACTCGGAGGGGTGAAAGTGTCGGAAGCAAGCAGGATCCCGGCCATGCTGAGAGTGAATGGGTTGGAAGAGTGGCTTTCTGCTTTGCCGGGCAGTATTGGGATGTTGCCGAGCCAAGCTTCCTGCTGTGAGGTGCTAAGGGAGGGCTGGCTAGGATTGCCCCTTGGCCAAGCAACGGCGTGCGTTGCACGCAAGCTCCAGCCATTTTGGTGCAAAGCTAGTTGATTCTGCCCAAAGACAAGCCGAACGGCTGGGTCCGTGAAAGGTTTGAGAGGTGACTCTTTCCGGCTTCCCTCTGTTTCAGGAGCTGTCATGAGTATTAAAAGTTGGAACACCCTCCCAAGATATCGGCAGAATTCGCTAATCATGTGAGTGTGTGTGTGTGTTCTCTTTGACACAGATCTGAGAAGTGCTGCGGCTGTCGAGTTATCCTTTGCTGCTTTGTCAGCTCGATTTTTTAAGCTTCAAACCCCGGAGAACTTTCTAATTGACTCAAGGGGTGAGCAAGTTCTGGCGGCACACGTGCTTGGGCTCAAGCCTTGCCATCGAACTTCCTTCCATTTTGGGCTAGGCCCTGACGCAAGCGGCGCCATGTTGTTCCACGACATGGCAATGGGCATGGTGCTGCTGCAGAGCGGCTTGCACCTGGACACGCCTCCAATCCTGCGGCCCGAGCAAACGGCAGATGCGCAGAGCCCGGCGCTGGAGTTCGGCAGGTTTTTGCAGGGCGTGGTTCAATGTCGCTTTTTTTTGGTCGCTTTTTGGAGGCCGTAGTTTTTGGAGGGAGCTACTTTGGTCGGAAGGGACAAGGGCACCTGTACCATGTTCGGGGTCAAGCAAAGGCATGGCCGCTTGAAGGGGGATTGAGCCGAAGGTTACTTAAACCACGGTGTTTTGCTCGAGCAGCTGGCCCGAACCCTGTATCTCCTGTTTTTTGAGGGTCGCCCATTTTTTCACGCTCACGTTTGTAAGGGAAACCCACCACCGGGTTTTCGGGGGCTGGAGCTCAGGTACTGGGCCTTCGGTGAGGGAGCCCTTTCGCAGTTGTGGGGCTGCGACGCCTCCCATGCCGCGAGGCGGGTCCTCTGGGCGCCGTTTTCTCGGGGCCGTTTTCTCGGGGCCGTTTTTTGCTTTTTCTTCTTCGCTCTTTTCTCTTCTTCCTCTTTTGTCCTCTTCGTCCTTTTTCTGCTTTTCTTCTTCTTTCCCGTGTTTCCTTTTTTTTTTCTCGGAGGTTCGGGACGGAAGGGTTGGGGTTCCGTGTTGGGTTTTGGATGGTTGAGGGGGTTCCGCTTGGAAGTTTGCTGGATGCTCCTGAGCGATTGTTGCATATTTTGAAGGGTTCGGGAAGGGGTTCTGGGGCGAGCTCTGAGAAAAGGTTCGGGAAGGGTTCTGGTTGGCCATTTCTTGCGAGCGATTCCACCGTATTTTTTTGTTTCCCCCGAGGCCCCTTGAGGATTCCTTACGCCATGGGCATCCAAAGAGGTCCACGAGATAGCGCAAATTTCACGAGACAACAGCCTCGCTCCGGCCTAGGATCCGCCAATTGTTTTCATTCCAAGGATCTTTCGGAGAATGTGAACTCCGGTGGCCAAATTGAGAGAGAGAGAGAGGTCGATCATGACCCCAGAGTTGATAGGGTTGAGGATCCGGCTTCCCTCACAAGTGGCCTGATTTGCTCCAACATGGCTCCATGTTCCCTAGTTTCCACCAAAGCCAGACCTTCGGCCGTGAACCGCTTTCGTCGGCTGAGTCGGGAATCAATCTCAAGGGATAGGGACCTCCATTGTTTTCTGCCGAGCCGCTATATGACGTTGTGGATCTTTAAACCTGCCCCTGCAGGTTTGATCAAGCATTTCTCAGTCCATTCAAACGGCCTGCGGCTCAGCATCCTGTTGGTTTTCCTGTTGGTTTCCCTTGAACACCAGCCACATGGAGGTCTTGTTTCCACTGGGCCTCTTGACATTCGATATCCAGGAACTTCTCCTGGTGGAGCCAAACCTGGGCTGCGGGCTTCACCGCTTTGGCGGGGGACCCCGCCTACAGCGACCCCGCGATCAAGACACTCGACGGCGTCTTCGTTTGGGACGCGGAGTATTGCTCCTCGAGTCAGTGTGCAGTAGCTTTCCCAGATGTCATGGGGCCGTCAGCTTTG
Source organism: Effrenium voratum (assembly GCA_963377175.1). Taxonomy (NCBI): domain Eukaryota; class Dinophyceae; order Suessiales; family Symbiodiniaceae; genus Effrenium; species Effrenium voratum. The sequence continues at coordinate 170,513 of CAUJNA010003340.1, forward strand.
CTTTGCTTCTTAGGTTCACTGAGCGGGTTCCTGGATCTGCCAAACAAGGAGCTGCTACTGAGCCGTGTCCCGAAATAGCGCTTGAGAGCACTTGGGCTTGTCCCAGCGAGAGGGCTGAACATAGCTGTCCAAATTATTCCGGTCTACTGTTGGTTTGGAGTAGGCAACCTTTTCTCTCAACTCCAACCAAGGAACTCGAAAGGAGCGTCCTTCCTTTTCAACCAGATGGGCTGAAAAGAACACCTATGACTCAAAAGGACCCAAAAGGAGTGTCCTTTCTTTTCAACTTGGACTCAAAGGGAGACCTATCACTCAGACGCACTCTTCAGGGTTATCCTGCGCAAGTCTTTTGCTCAGGAACAACTACTCTGCGGTGATGGCCGTTGAAGAGGCTGCGTGCGCGCAAGAACCGCTGAAGACCCTTAAGCTCCAGGGTCAGGCGTCGCTCGGAGACTGAGATAGGATTGGTTGCGTGGGTTTGGTGTCCTTTTTGGTTGTTTCGGTCGAAAAATAGATGGCGATTCCTGGTTTACCTGGTGGTTTAATCATCTACCAGGGCCATCTACTTGCCCTAAAAGGACACCTATGGTTGCATGGCTTTGGTCTTGCTTTCGATGTCCCTTTGTAAAACTTGAGGGTTCCGATTCTCAACCCCTCCTCATTTTTATTGAAACAAGTAGACGCCAGATGCCCCTTTGAAGGCAGACACAAGGAGACTGCTTAAGCAATCGTGGTTTACAACAACGGGTCGACAAATCCTTGGAAGTCACCCATCTGAATTGTTTTGATCCATGAAGAGCAGTTCCCATTAGTCTCAAGAGCTGGGTAGCCTGCAGTGTATGCGAGGTTTACAAACATGGGAATCACCTGGTTGCTTAACAAGGGGGTGGCCCCCATTTTTCAGAGGGACTCCTTACAAAGTCCAACTGTGCTTCCCCCATTCTTTGAAGGCTTCTTTTTTTCTAAGAGAAAGGCCGCGGCATTTTTTTTTCTTCAAAAGGTCGATGGGCGCAGCGAACGGGGATCGACCTGTAGAACAACGGCAGGTTTCCTGAACGGTTTCCCTTCGAAACGCATCCAGGAAGGTCCCATGTTAGGATTGGGCCGACGCGAGACGTCGGACCTCAAAACGGTATGAGAGTGGCGCTTGGGTTCCGTGGACTCGCCTTTCCCAGGGGCTTTGTTGAGCCCTGACACATTCAAGCCTTCGCTGGGCTGGTTCCAGTTCGTTGGTTTGGAGGGTTGAAGTGGTTGGCTAAGTTGGGCTGGCGGCGGATTTTGGGTCATGGGGGGCGTAGAAAACCAGGCGATCGTTGCGGAGGTTCTTCCTGGCCGGGGAAAAAAGCGAAGCGCCCAGGCTGAGCACCGTCTTTCAGGAGGCCTGGCGGAAGGGCCAACGACTCGGGGTTGAGCCGACCGGGCGAAACCGCAGAAGCCCGGTGACTCATTCCCAGTCCCTTTGCTTGACACCAGATTGTACCATGGTGTTTTTGGCTCTCAAGTCTGCTGCGCTATTTGCCGCATAAGTTAGCTTACAATGCCCTTGTTATCCAGCATTTGTTTGAACACGACTCCTGGCTGGGCAGATTTGTCCCTGCGTCGTGGCCGGCAACGCTTTGGCAGTTTTCGCAGGCCAGACATGTGACGCCTTCCCTTCCCCTGGTTTTACCCCGCCATGGTCGAAACACCCTTTTCTCGTTTTCCGTTCGGGGACCGACTCGGGTTCTGCAACCAAGAGGAGGACCTGGCGTTTGAGATCGAGAAGCGGAAGGTTGCCGCACAGCGGGAAGCTCCTCTGCAGAAGGAGGGCGTGTTGGACCGGGTGAGCGCTTACCACTGTGCACGCGGCTCCTACAGCTGCATGGTGCACTTCTGCTTGCACAACTTTTGCAGCTTGCCGGAAAGCTCAAAAAACACTTTAAGTGTTTTTCTGTTCAGCATGCGCCTGCGAGAACGCTCAGCACAGGCCTTGCTTCTGTCACTAGGGTTGGGCCAGCTTGCTTAAACATGATTAAACCACTCTGTTTTTCACAACCATTTTTGGATTCTCTCAAAATGGAGGGGCCTGTTTTTTTGTTGGATTCCCCTTTTTTCTTCTTTTTTTTCCATTCAGCTTTCACACGAGCTGTTGCAACCTAGGCAGGGTGGGAGATCGCATTGCTCAAGGCAGGCAGTGCCGAAGCGATTTTGATCTCTTGCCTCGAAGCGCCACACCTCCGAAGTGAGCGCCGAGTCGGAAAGAAGCGACGCGACCAGAGGGTTCCAACGGCATGAGGCGGCTGGCGTGAGCATTCCAGCTGACCAAAGCTGCTCCTAAGGCAGCTTGCAATGCAGAGGACAAAAGAGATGTCGAAAGTCTTGGAGATGAGCAGTTCATTCAGCCGGTTACTTGCTGAGCACCGGTTTTTCTTTCTGCGGTTGAGGTAGGGGGGCAAGGGTTGGCTGATAGGATGACCGAGCCTTCAAAAAGGACACCCTGGTGCCGAATTTCGACTCACAGCCATCTACCTGAAAACCGGAGGATAGGCCATTGAAGCAGGATGGAGAGGGATGATCTTGGCCGGACAAACGTAATTTACATAAATGTGGGAGGGGCAACCCTGGAAAGGCTACCCAAAACGCCAAAGGGATCGATCTTTGTATTGACAACTGGGATCAAGTTGTGTCCTTTGAGGTCAGCCTGGTTGAAGAGCAGTTAACCAGACAGGCGAGACAGTCTGCAGGAGCGTGCTGCAATCTACAGCGGCACTCACCAGGGCGTGAAGGATCTCCAACGTTCGTGTCGTCCGCGTGTTCTTTCCTTCGTGTGCTGTCGCTTGGGCGAAAGCGCAAAAGGCGCCTAAGAACTTCCAAGAGAGAGGCCCCCCGAATGCATGACGAAACCTGGCCCAGGTATTTGTGCCGCTTTCCTCGAGGTATGCCAAACTCCTCCGAAAAAGGAGCACTTTGCATGGGCTTGCCCCTTCGCTTAGTGGTTGGGGCGGAAAGCTGCAGACGGAATCCTCAACGCGCTCAAGAGGAAATTCCTCTCAACATGTTAATTAGTTTTGGGGTTCCTGGGTCATCTAGAAACCAGCCTCATGCAGTTCTACAGATTTTTTTGTGCAACGCCACCTGTTTTGGTCAGTGTTTGGCTAACGGATCAGTTTTGTTTCGTTGTATGGTTGCTTGGTTGGTTGGTTGGTTGGTTGGTTGGTTGGTTGGTTGGTTGGTTGGTTGGTTGGTTGGTTGGTTGGTTGGTTGGTTGGTTGCTTGGTTGCTTGGTTGCTTGGTTGCTTGGTTGCTTGGTTGCTTGGTTGCTTGGTTGCTTGGTTGCTTGGTTGCTTGGTTGCTTGGTTGCTTGGTTGCTTGGTTGCTTGGTTGCTTGGTGTTCGGTGTTCGTTGGGTATTGGTTTCCTTTGGGTGGGTGGGTTGCATGGAGCTGATTTGTGCTGGGTGAGCCAGTGGCTTTCGGGTTGCTTTAGAGCGCGGCCAAGTTATTTTTGGCAAGTACCAATCACCAACCAGACCGGCCCCACCTTGATGCATCCCGAAGGCCACCTGCTAAACCAGCCGCACACCTGGCACACATCTGCCCAGTAGCAGCCTGGATAGCAGCACTTTGCGGAGCCATGAACCCCAAGACCCGTCCTCAGCATCTCAAGCAGCCAAAGACTCACCCAAATACGATCGCATTTGGCCAGCCAACCCCTATAAGTTGCTGGCCCCAGAGAAGAATCAACCCGAAAGGATCCATCTTAACCTTCAGGTGATGTTGGGGAATGTTGCGGCCAACTTCCTGAGTTTCCTGTAGCTGGTTGCATTGGACCCCAAGTTGACCAAAACACAGGTGGCTCGTCAGAGTCCTCAGCTGGGAGCCAATGGGTGCGTTTGAGTCCCCTAGTTTTCTTTCGGGGAAAGCAGATGTTGCGTGGGGGAGCCAGGGGCGTGAGAGAGATAAGAGAGACGTGGAGATGTCAAGTGTGATTTTGTCGAGTACCATGGTTCAACCAAACTACGAGCCGTATTTGCTGGCTTACCCCCAAAAAAACATGACCAACTTTTGGTCTACCCCGAAACGGCCCGAGTCTTGAGGCTCCTTGGCTGGGCACACCGGGTGAGTGTTCTTTTGCCGTTTGGGGGTCTAAACGGAGGCCAGGCGCGAAGCCGGGGGAAAAAACAGCTGGGGCGTGTGGTTTTTGGTGTGGTGCTGTCAAAAAAGTACACCCATGAAAGGCGAGTGTCCCTAGGGTGATATTTTAAGGGGAAATATGGGGAGCCCTGTTTGACCAGAGGATTACCCTCCCTCCCACTAACCTGGCAGCTATGGGGAGGTATCCGGAAGATGAATCTCGTGAAGGGACCCCCTGTCAGGTGCCATGTGGGAGGGAGGGTATTATTTTTGACCAAACATTAGTGATTACTATTTTGAAGGCCAAACATGGGACTCTAGGGAACTATCCCCCCCAGCTCGGCTTCTGTTTTTGGCGCCAGGACAAGGCCCAAGGGGGCGCCTCGGCGGCTTCCTCCCCGGCGCCGAACCGAACGCCTCAGCCCTCGCCCGAAGCCACGGAAGGGAAGGACGGCCAAAAAGAAGCTCAAAGAAGTTGGAGCGGCTGCCAGCCATCGACCCGTCTGGTTCCTTAGCTTTTTGGGGCTTTTTGGTGTTTAGTGGTTGGAAATTCCATTTAACCCGCAAAAAAGCGGTTCCTTAGCTTTTTTCGGCTTCTTAGTGTTTAGTGTTTGGAAATTCCATTTAACCCGCAAAAAAGCGGTTCCTTAGCTTTTTGGGGCTTTTTGGTGTTTAGTGGTTGGAAATTCCATTTAACCCGCAAAAAAGCGGTTCCTTAGCTTTTTTCGGCTTCTTAGTGTTTAGTGTTTGGAAATTCCATTTAACCCGCAAAAAAGCGGTTCCTTAGCTTTTTGGGGCTTTTTGGTGTTTAGTGGTTGGAAATTCCATTTAACCCGCAAAAAAGCGGTTCCTTAGCTTTTTTCGGCTTCTTAGTGTTTAGTGTTTGGAAATTCCATTTAACCCGCAAAAAAGTGGTTCCTTAGCTTTTTTCGGCTTCTTAGTGTTTAGTGTTTGGAAATTCCATTTAACCCGCAAAAAGTGGTTCCGTAGCTTCCATTTAGTGGTTCCTTAGCTTTTTTCGGCTTCTTAGTGTTTAGTGTTTGGAAATTCCATTTAACCCGCAAAAAGTGGTTCCTTAGCTTTTTTCGGCTTCTTAGTGTTTAGTGTTTGGTTTCCATTGAACCCGCAAGAAGTGGTTCCTTAGCTTTTTCCGGCTTCTTAGTGTTTAGTGTTTGGTTTCCATTTAACCCGCAAAAAGTGGTTCCTTAGCTTTTTCCGGCTTCTTAGTGTTTAGTGTTTGGTTTTCATTTAACCCACAAAAAGTGGTTTCTTAGTTTTTTTTGGCTTCTTAGTGTTTAGTGTTTGGTTTCCATTGCAAAAAGTCTTAGTGTTTAGTGTTTGGTTTCCATTTAACCCGCAAAAAGTGGTTCCTTAGCTTTTTTTTCGGCTTCTTAGTGTTTAGTGTTTGGAAATTCCATTTAACCCGCAAAAAGTGGTTCCGTAGCTTGTTTTTTTTTCTTTTTGGTGTTTAGTGTTTGGTTTCCATTTAAAAAGTGGTTCCTTAACTTTTTTCGGCTTCGTTTTGTTTGGTGTTTGGAAATTCCATTTAACCGCAAAAAGTGGTTCCTTAGCTTTTTTCGGCTTCTTAGTGTTTGGTGTTTGGTTTCCATTGAACCCGCAAGAAGTGGTTCCTTAGCTTTTTCCGGCTTCTTAGTGTTTAGTGTTTGGTTTCCATTTAACCCGCAAAAGGTGGTTCCTTAGCTTTTTCCGGCTTCTTAGTGTTTAGTGTTTGGTTTTCATTTAACCCGCAAAAAGTGGTTTCTTAGTTTTTTTTTGGCTTCTTAGTGTTTAGTGTTTGGTTTCCATTGCAAAACGTCTTAGTGTTTAGTGTTTGGTTTCCATTTAACCCGCAAAAAGTGGTTCCTTAGCTTTTTTCGGCTTCTTAGTGTTTGGTGTTTGGTTTCCATTTTACCCGCAAAAAAGTGGTTCCTTAGCTTTTTTCGGCTTCTTAGTGTTTAGTGTTTGGAAATTCCATTTAACCCACTAAAAGTTAGACCAGCCCAGTTGAGCGCGGGTTCTTTGTCAGGTCGAAGAATGAAGGGCTGATAGTATGCTCTGGGGGAAGATGCGCTGAAGGACCGATAGTATATTCCGCAGTCTTGCATCTCCAAATTGCTCCAGACAAGTAGGAAGGTCTAATGAGGCTGCGAGCGGAATTGATGGAGAGGACAGCCTCTCCTTCCCTTTCATTCTCCCAGACTCTCTCTCCCAGCCTCGTTCAAGTCATGATTGAGGTTGAGGAAGGAGAATGAACAAATAATTCAGCCAAACATTTAATATGAAGATATCTATCCTCTCTTCAAGCGTGCGGAGGAAAGACTATGAATGCACTTGACTCTTTAATTGAACTTGTCCAAATCTGATCTTTTTATGCGGATCTTTTCATTTATTTCTATCTTATCATTCCTTTCTTCACTGTAATATCTGTCTTCAAGAGCTGATCCGGATGGAAGAAGGAAAGGGTACCATCCGCATCTTTTAATGTTTGCAGTTAATTGGATAAAGGGAGATGGGGCATTCGTCATGGCTGTGGCTTCGTAGTGCCAGGGTCCAAACTGGCGTGAATCATGCTGTCCTATTCTTTCTTTTGTGATGTTTTTTGATATCATTCACTCACTTCATCTCAGTTTGGAATCAACAGTAAACCAATTCCGTGGAGATATGCTTGTACCTGGCCTCGCCTGGTTGTTTCTCTTGCCGGGGTCCTGAACGGCTCGTTTGTTTGAGCGCGTCCGGATGGACCATTTGATAGCTTTCTAGCTTTTGCGCACGCGCGAGCATTTGGTGCGTTTCTTGGCCGCTCAGGTCGCGACTTGTTGAAAGAGAAACTGCCCACTTTCAAACTCGTTCCTTCGGGAACGGAGGCGCCTTGGGCAGTTGTGAGGTCAAAATGGGTATGGGTCAAAATGAAACCACCAGGGACCGCAGGTTTTAGTCCTTGGTTCCATTTACCAGAGCCATATCCCCTTGGACCGAATTGGCCATTGCTACCCTTTGAGGGTCCCGCGCCCGCGCCCGCAAAAGAGGCCCGAGCTGCCCCGGCGGAGCTCCTCGGTGATGAACGCCCAGGCATGGGGTGCGGGTTGTTTGGCTGAGGAGCTGCAGGTGCTGCTGTCCAGGAGTGTTTTGGTTTGTTCTTTGTTTGTTTGTTGGTGTGTGTGTGTGTGTGTGTGGTTGGTTCGTTGGTTGGTTGGTTGGTGGGTGGGTGGGTGGGTGGATGGGTGGGTGGGCGGGTGGGTGGGTGGGTCGGTCGGTCGGTTGGTCGGTCGGTTGGTCGGTCGGTCGGTTGGTCGGTTGGTCGGTTGGTCGGTCGGTTGGTCGGTCGGTTGCTTGGTTGCTTGGTTGCTTGCTTGCTTGGTTGCTTGGTTGCTTGGTTGCTTGGTTGCTTGGTTGCTTGCTTGGTTGGTTGGTTGGTTGCTTGCTTGGTTGGTTGGTTGCTTGCTTGCTTGCTTGCTTGCTTGCTTGGTTGGTTGGTTGGTTGCTTGGTTGCTTGGTTGCTTGGTTGCTTGGTTGCTTGCTTGGTTGGTTGGTTGCTTGCTTGCTTGGTTGGTTGGTTGTTTTTGTTTTTGTTTTTGTTTTTGTTTTTTGGTTTCCTTTTTTCTTTTCTTTTTTCCCTGGGTGTGTGTGTGTGTGTTCTGTGCCTGAGTGCACGAATGCGTGTGGAGGTAGGCAAGCCTGTGTAAGAGACGCTTGAAGCGAGCACACTGTGGCCGGGCCAGAAATGGGTATGTGTCACAGAAAATCCCGGAAGACTCCCCAAAAAGGGGAATGGTCTCCTTGCTGTTTCCCTTTTTCAAGAGGGTAGCCTCAACAAAACGCACACCCAAACATTTTGCGAAGTCGCATGGTTGGGGAACCATGGTTCCGCGCAGGACGTCCCCCGAGCGAAGCGAGAGGCGGGGGAAAGGAAGACGCTTAGATTTGGCCCTTGGCCCACTTGAGACTTTTTGGAATCCAAGCGGAATGCCGTTTTTGCTGATTCGAAAAGCAATCTAGGGATGTAGCCAAGTAGCTGGCTTCGCACAAGAAGCTGCGCAACCGCGCTGTGGAATATCAGGAGCGCCTGCCATCACTTTGCCACTGTGGGCATGACACGGCATTCGGCCTATGTGGACCCCTCTGAACTTCCGTGAAGCCACTTGCCTAAGACCTTCTACACTGCTCCGGCCGTAGTTATTCAGCAGACTTACTCCAGGACAGTTCTTTGCATGACCTGTTTCTACCTCTTCCCAAGCTGTTTGCGGGCCAGTCTTCCAAGTTAGAGTAAAGATATTATTCTCTTATTTTAGGCTGGGGTGGAAATTTGGCCTGCTGGAAATTGCTTGAATGCCAGGCAAGTGTTCCCTTCTGTCAGGGTGACGCATGACAAATCTCCCGCATTTTTGGCCTATCCACACTCCTGGCTGTTAGTCTTCTGTTGGTCCGCATTTGAATGCTCTCAACCGCGGCATGCCTACTTTGCAGAGCGCCTTTTAAACGCCTCTCAGCACATTGGCGCAGGATGATTTCTGGGCCCTTGCAGCGTGGAGCAGTCTGTGCAACTCATCCCAGTCCGAATTCATGGCGCCAAGGAGAAGCCATCTCGTCCAACCAGTCAGATCGCAAGCAAAGATGCTTGGCGTGCCAGGGTGCACCATGTGCTGGTTCATTCGCCACCTAGTCAGTCTCCTATTGCAAATACACACACTGAGTTCTTCGGCACCGGGAGTTTCAATTGGCTGCGACCTGCCCGATCTGGCCCCTGCTTTTCGCTGAAACTTTGCAGCGCGCTCCTGGCCGAAGCGTTGTCATCAGAAACTGAGCTGTGAGACTTTCGGAAAATCGAAGTTGAGGCAGTTGATCAGGCATCCCGCATCGCTGAGATATGCTGAGATCTCAAAGAGTGTCCCCTACTGCTTACCCCAGATTTTATAAACCCGCCCTATTAACAGGGGCCGGGGGAACCCCCCTTCAAGAGTCATGATTCCCCACTAAACCCAGGGACCCTCCCAATAAGCTGGGGTTGAATCCGGGGTTCACATTCTCCTTTTGGTTTCCCAATAAGAGAAGGCCAAGGCCAGCGGACCGAGCCTCACGAGCCTCCGGCGCAGGAGCTGGCGCCCTTGCGGCTGGAGCGAAAGCATCACACCGACGGAGCGGGATCCGCGGGATCGGGGATCGGATCAGCGAGGGCGAGGGCGGAGCTGGGTCTCGCGGATGTGGCAATGTACCAAAATGGCACCTGGGTAAATGGAAAGGACCAAAACCTGCGTAACCCTAGTTCTTTAATTTGGAGCCGCAGCCACATGGGATGCGCATCTTTCCACCAATGGGAATCTGAACAAGAAGGCAAACGGAATCACGACCATTATGAGAGGATTTGTCCGAACTTTGAGAACCCTATGACTTGATGGATCCAAATCCGCGTGTAGCTCTGATGTCCACTGATGGGTTCCAGATGGACATGTGCCCAAGGTTTCATTTGGGCGGTTAGCTCAGTGAGCCATACCAACCCGTGACAGATTGCGCGAAAATTGACACCCCGAGGTCTGAAGAAAGCCAGCAGTGGTTTTCCCTCGTAAAATAGATACATAGATGAATAGATACCCACATACCCACATACATACAGACATACATACATACATACATACATACATACATACATACATACATAGTTACATACATACATACATACATACATACATAGTTACATACATACATACATACATACATACATACATACATACATACATACATACATACATACATACATACATACATACATACATACATACATACATACATACATACATACATACATACATACATACATACATACATACATACATACATACATACATACATACATACATACATACATACATACATACATACATACATACATACATACATACATACATACATACATACATACATACATACATACATACATACATACATACATACATACATACATACATACATACATACATACATACATACATACATACATACATACATACATACATACATACATACATACATACATACATACATACATACATACATACATACATACATACATACATACATACATACATACATACACATACATACATACATACACATACACATACATACATACATACATACATACATACATACATACATACATACATACATACATACATACATACATACATACATACATACATACATACATACATACATACATACATACATACATACATACATACATACATACATACATACATACATACATACATACATACATACATACATACATACATACATACATACATACATACATACATACATACATACATACATACATACATACATACATACATACACATACATACATTACATACATACATACATACATACATACATACATACATACATACATACATACATACATACATACATACATACATACATACATATACATTCATACATTCATACATTCATACATTCATACATTCATACATTCATACATTCATACATTCATACATTCATACATTCATACATACATATACATACATACATACAGTACATACAGTACATACACTACAGTACATACAGTACATACAGTACATACAGTACATACAGTACATAAAGTACATACAGTACATACAGTACATACAGTACATACAGTACATACAGTACATACAGTACATACAGTACATACAGTACATACAGTACAAACAGTACATACAGTGCATACAGTGCATACAGTACATACAGTACATACAGTACATACAGTACATACAGTCCATACAGTACATACAGTACATACAGTACATACAGTACATACAGTACATACAGTACATACAGTACATACAGTACATACAGTACATGCAGTACATACAGTACATGCAGTACATGCAGTACATACAGTACAAACAGTACATACAGTACATACAGTACATACAGTACATACAGTACATACAGTACATACAGTACATACAGTACATACAGTACATCCAGTACATACAGTACATAACATACAGTACATACAGTACAAACAGTACATACAGTGCATACATACATACATACACATACATACACAAACATACATACATACATAGATAGATACATAGATACATAGATACATATATACATAGATACATACATACATACATACATACATACATGCATGCATGCATGCATGCATGCATGCATGCATACACACATACACACATACATACATACATGCATACATACATACAGTACATACATACAAACATACACACATACATACATACAGTACATACAGTACATACAGTACATACAGTACATACAGTACATACAGTACATACAGTACATACAGTACATACAGTACATACAGTACACATGGTACATACGGTACATACGGTACATATGGTACATGCGGTACATGCGGCACATGCAGTACATACGGTTCATACGGTACATACAGTACATACGGTACATACGGTACATACGGTACATACGGTACATACGGTACATACGGTACATACAGTACATACAGTACATGCAGTACATACAGTACATACAGTACATACAGTACAGCACAGCTGCAGCACATGCAGCACATGCAGCACATGCAGCACATGCAGCACATGCAGCACATGCAGCACATGCAGCACATGCAGCACATGCAGCACATTCAGCACATGCAGCACATGCAGTACATGCAGTACTTGCAGTACATGCAGTACTTGCAGTACATGCAGTACATGCAGTACATGCAGTACATGCAGTACATGCAGTACATGCAGTACATGCAGTACATGCAGTACATGCAGTACATGCAGTACATGCAGTACATACAGTACATACAGTACATACATACATGAACATGCATGAATGCATGCATACATGCCATACATCCATACATCCATACATCCATACATACATGCATACATACATGCATACACGCACACATGCATGCATGCATGCATGCATACATGCATACGTCCATACATCCATACATACATGTATGCATGCATGCATACATGCATACATTCATACTAACGCATACATACATACATACATACCTGCCTACCTACATTCATACATACCTACATACATACGTACGTACGTACGTACATACGTACGTACGTACGTACGCACATGCATACATACCTACCTACCTACCTACCTGCATACATACGTACATACATACATACATACACACGTACACACGCACATACACACATACACACGCACACACACACATATACGCCCACACACACATATACGCCCACACACACATACATACATGCATACATACATGAATACAGACCTACATGCAGGCATACAAACATACATGCAGGCAGAGATACATACACACAATACATACATACATACATGCATGGCATTGCATTGCATGACGCAACAGGACGTGACATAACATGTATCGACGCGTGGCGACACGACACAACATAACACAACGAATGCAACGCAACACAAGGCAACATAGCATAGCATCACATCACGTAACATACGTACATACAGTACATACAGGACATACAGTACATACAGTACATACAGTACATACAGTACATACAGTACATACAGTACATACAGTACATACAGTACATACAGTACATACAGTACATACAGTACATACAGTACATACAGTACATACAGTACATACAGTACATACAGTACATACAGTACATACAGTACATACAGTACATACAGTACATACAGTACATACAGTACATACAGTACATACAGTACATACAGTACATACAGTACATACAATACATACAGTACATACAGTACATACAGTACACATAGTACATACAGTACATACAGTACATACAGTACATAAAGTACATACAGTACATACAGTTCATACTTTACATACAGTACATACAGTACATACAGTACATACAGTACATACAGTACATACAGTACATACATACATACATACATACATACATACAGACAGACAGACAGACATACATACATACATACACACACACACATACATGCATACATACATAGACAATACACACATACGCACACACGCACATCCGTCCGTCGCCCGTGCGTCCGTCCGTCCGTCCGTCCGTCCGTCCGCGCAGACACACACGCATCCATCAATCCATCCATCCATCCATACCTACCTGCATACATACATGCATTCATACACGTACATAAATACATACAAACACCTCACACATCCATCCATCCATCCACGCATCCATCCATCCATCCTTCCTTCCTTCCTTCCTTCCTTCCATGCATCCATACATACATACGTGCATACATACATGCGTGCATGCATGCATACAGACAAACACATACATACGTACGTACGTACATACACCCATCCATCCATCCATCCATCCATACATACATACATGCATGCATGCATACGTACGCACGTACGTACATACATGCATACACACTCACATCATCCATCCATCCATCCATCCATCCGCCCGTCCGTGCGTGCGTGCGTACGTACGTACGTACATACATACATACGTACGTACATACATACACACATACATACACACATACATACATACATACACACATACAAACATACATACGTACCTGCATACATTCCTACTTACCTACCTACCTGCATACGTACATACATACTTACATACATACATACACACGTACACCCACACATACACACATACACACACACATACGTACAAACATACATACATACATGCATACATACAGGAATACAGACCTACATGCAGGCATACAAACATACATACAGGCAGACATACATACATACACATACATACACATACATACACATACATACACATACATACACATACATACACATACATACACATCCATACACATACATACACATACATACACATACATACACATACATACACATACATACACATACATCCACATACATACACATACATACACATACATACACATACATACACATACATACACATACATACACATACATGCACATACATACACATACATGCACATACATATACATACATATACATACATATACATACGTACACGCACATACACAGACGTACATTTGTACATACATACGGACATACATACCCACCTATCTACACACATACGCACATACAAAAAGACGTACATACGTACATACATACGGACATACATACCTAACTATCTACATACATACGCACATACCAAAAGACATACATACGTACAACGTACTTACGTACATGCACACATACAGACACGAACCCCGACACAGACACGTCACACAGACACACAGACACCCAGACAGGCAGACACACAGACAGACAGAGCGGGGTTGGGTAATCGAAAGCGGAGGCGCCACCAGCTCGTATTTGTCGCTTCCTGTGTGGGGGCCTCGGCCTGCGAGGGAGAGGGGGGGCCCACTGGCCAAGCTGACTTCACGCTGCAAGTTGCCTGTGGCTGTTGACTCCTCCGTCCGAGTTTGGATCAATCAGTGCGTGTGTGATTGCAGAAACTCGAGCGAACAGGTTTGACTGGTTTGGGGTTGGTCGGCTTCACGGTCTCCGCGAAGGCAAACTTTGACCAGGGTCATAACCCCCATGTGTGTGTGTGTGTGGCAAGACTTCCAGACGGGCATACTTAAGCTCGTTTGAGTGTTGCTTTTAATTGGTTGTGGCAATAGTGTCTACGTCGAATTTATCAACATTCGAACTTCCCCGAAAATGTCATTGCCATTTTCTCTGGGGCAACCTTAAACAGGTTCGTTGCACGAAAATCAGGAGCCCAATTCGGGTCACCCAAGATTGGTGGAACGGGTGATCGGGCACCAAACACATCCGGGACTGAGCCGGACACGCCATGGTGGGCTCTAAAAAAACCGAATCGAAACGATCCCCGGTCAAACCTCTTTTCGTGGGTCTGTCTTGAACAGGGATTCCTCGAGGACCAATTTGTGACATCAAAAGAAGCCCCCTTGAAGATGATGAAGCTGACTTGATCGCTCCTTTTTCGGATGTTGAAAGGAAGCCGCAAGGAAACCCACAGCCTCACGCCGCGACAGTATCGCCCGAGGTCTCAGGGCGATGACAGCGTGCTGTCAGGCACCAGGGGTTCTATGTGAGTTAAAAAACCGGTTTATCTCATCAGGCCATGCATGTTTAAGGGAAGCAAAAAGAGTGTATT
Source organism: Effrenium voratum (assembly GCA_963377175.1). Classification (NCBI taxonomy): domain Eukaryota; class Dinophyceae; order Suessiales; family Symbiodiniaceae; genus Effrenium; species Effrenium voratum. The sequence goes on from CAUJNA010003340.1 coordinate 185,757, forward strand.
GAAGCAACGCGCCAAGGGAAGAAAGCAAGTTTTTTTGTGTTTTTTGGAACCAAAGACCCATGAGTGAGATCTAAGCCAGCGTAAAACCCTAACACCCCGTAATTAAGCCAGCCGCAACTGCCTCCGAATCAGAGCTCATAGACTAGGCAGTCCTTGGTCCAAGTGACGCCGGCGATGCTGATGCGAACACCAGCTAAGCAAACACATAACATCTCTACCCTGGAAAGAAAAACAAGAAGTGGAAACTTGTTGGCCTGGTAAGTTTCAACACAGTAGTTTTTCCTACCCAGGTTTGGCCCATGGGCCACGGAGGTGTGGAGTGCCGGGAGTCAGGATGTCTAAGCCAAAGTGAGGACACTCTTTTTGTGTTTTTAGCGAGGGGCAGGGGGCATAGGGGAGGTTTCCTCAATTAAATTAGTGCTAAACCCATTTTGTCCAAGAATTAGTTGAATTTCTCATAGGATCAATAGGCTTTACACAGAGGTGCTGGTTGATGTTTTTCGACAAGCAGCTGTGTGTACGAATGCGTGGAGGCCGATCGGGTCGTGCCGCGCACTCAGCTGAGTGAGAAAGCTACACACTGATGTCACACCTGTCGGGAAAGACTAACGTAAGCAGTTGTTGGAAGGGACAAACAACGGATGCTTAAGCCGAGCTGTGCGGCTTTGCTTAGCTACCCAATCTCGGCTCTCGTCTGCCATGTAGCGAGAGCCCGGCAGCGAGCTGGTTCCCCGCCCCTAGGAGCTTCTGAGGCAACAAGCGAAAGATTGGTTCTGTGAAAGTCAACCCTTCATCCCCATTCCGAAAGCTGTTAATTTTTGATGGCCCCCTTTTCACCCTTGCTTTAAACGGACACCAACCGGAAAGCCACTGTTTGAAGGTCTCCCTATTTGGACATATGTCCAAATGGTCGTGGCGTCTCATGGTGCAGCGTGTTGCTTGTTGTCACCATCCCCTTCTTAGTCATGACTCGCCGCTCTGGTGTCACTTTGCCGGAAGGTTGCCCACCTGGCCATGAAGAAGCAGATTTCGAGGTCCCCAAAAGAAGAGAACTCCTGAGCGGACGAGGGTTTTGTGGGGCCCTATGCAGACTTTCCAGGGGCCCTGGTGGGTTTCGTCTGGCCCTATGCAGATTTTCCAGGGGTCCCCGGTGCATTTTTGTCCCCAGGGTCGGTTTCCCAGGCTCGGGCCAACACGCTGGACAATCTGACCCCGCGCGGTGCCCAGCACCAAACCCCGGCGCGGTGCGTTTCTCCCGAAGGTACCAAACGAGCCGCAGGGAACGGGGCGCTGGCTTTGGATTTTGGATTTTTGTCCCCGAGAGGCTCGAGGCCTACCCTCCTTTGGCTTTCGACTTTGGAGGCTCAACGTGGCTGTGCAGTGCCAGCATGTTTACTGCCATGGGCAGGCAAGGACCCCTTCCCCCAAAAAGTGCACACGCCCTCCTGTGGACCGCTTCTTTCCCAAAGTGGGCTTTGCTCTCCGAACTTGGTCCGGGACAGACCCATGGGTATGTTTATAGTATGTGATTTAACAGAGGCAAACGTCGACCAAAAGAAATGCTTGCATTTTGGGGTTCCATTTCCTCGTTTTAAGAAAGACCAACCACTGCAGCCTTGTTGAGAGCAGGCCTTTTTTGGTGTCGTGTCAAAGGGAAACCTACGTAAACCGGCCCCCCTTTTTAGGTGGCTGCCACGCGTTACAACAAAACCAATTCGACAAGGAGGACAAAACGAACCCTGCCGTTCTGATCACAAATCCTCCCATCTCGAATCAGCTCCGCTCCGCTTGGCCCCCAGAAGTTGGGGATGGCTTTTTTGGAGGTACCCCTTTTTGGGGGTTGCAAAGAGAATCCCAAAAAGAGAGCCCGCCTTTTCTTGGAGGATCTTTTTTGCGAGGTTTGGTCAACATCCATTTGACCGTGGCTCATATGCCATTAGAGGCAACCGCAAGTTCTGCTCGCAGCCACTTTGGTCGCGCAGGGGGCCTAGTGCCAAACCGCCACTCGTTCCCCCCAGCCTTAACTTGGTGGTTCCCAGCCTTTTTAGGGTTTCGTGTTCAACCACCTAAACATTCTGTTTAAAGCACGGGATCTCAGGACAGGCCATTCAAGAATTGATGGCTTGGCTCGGATCGTGAGACATTTTCTCACATGTGCCAGGACGGTGGCGGGCAACATCCGCAATGTGGGGTGCCTGGCAGATGGTCCACTTGGGAGAGCTGGGGCAAGCATGAAACCGTACATGGCAAAACAATTGCAACCATCTCAGGGATCGATTGTGTTCTAGAGTGCCAGACACCCTTGTAGTTGATGCGCCGCAAGCAGGTGAAGTGAGTGAAACGCGAGGCGTGGCTTAGTCTGGAGTCCCCGTGAACCGACTGCCGCTTCTGGCAAGGGGTTTTGAACAAGTGGCGGACTCATGTTGGAGAAGGATGGGGTATTTATCGGCTTTCGTGTCGATGCTTCTCAGGCTGCGTTGGCCTGCTCCTGGACACGTTTATGTGCGATTTCTTTTTTGCTGTTTTAGATATGGCCATAGGTCAAAAGTCCGTACCCCCAGTGAACATCCCAATCCCCACTAAAGTAGACTAACATAGACAAAAATGGGTGGTGCACCTACCACAAAATGGTACCATTGGTTTTGACCCACAGCCATATTTTACTTTGGTCCATGTTGCTTGGATGTCAGGACTTTCACTTTTTGCCACCTACTGGATTTTCCATGAAACCACTAAAAGTTAAACTTTTAGCGGGGGAGCGGACAGCAACCGAGTGTATCTGTGCGATTTCAGGTTTGCTGTTTTACATATATTTGACACGGAGGCGGAAGGCAGCAGACGGCGTTTTCCATAGGCAAGCCTTGCGGGTTGTTTGCATTTGACGGATATTTGCTTTTTGCTCCCCGGATATGTCTGCCTGCGGTCCCCTTCCCTACTGTGTGCCGGTCAGTGAAGCTTCGACAAGTCCATTTGCAGCTGTTGTGGTTGCCAAGTTCTAGGCATGCGCATTGCATGCTGAGGTTCTTGCAGACTTTAGCAAGGCCACAGGGTCCGGTTCTAAAGGGTCATGGGCAATGGGGTCTGCTTTACCTTTTCCCTTGTTTTGGTTGAGGTGGTTGTTGCTGTCGTTGTCGTTGTCCTTGCTGTTGCTGCTTTTTGTGGTTCCTTTCCTTCTTTGTTACTTCTGCTCTTCTTGTTCTTCCTGTTGTTCCTCTTGTTCTCATTCTTGTTGTGGTTGTGGTAGTCGTCGCCGTTGTCGTTGTTTGGTTTCTTTTGGAAGGGTCCAACTTCTACCCTTGCGCCCCGTGTCTTTGGAGCAGCCCTGAATGGCACTTTGCCCCCCACCAGCACACAGCCATAACAGCACACAGACATGGTCTTGAAAACTCTATTCAAGAGGTTGCGCAAGTCGAAAGAGCGCGCATGGTGCATTTTTGGGATGTCTGCGTTTGAGGTGGCTGATGCTAGAAACGTGTTAGTATACGTTTGTCTCCCCTATTAAAGTGAATGTGGGATAAAAGGCCTTTTAGCTGAGCGCCTGGGTTATCCGCTGATGTCGTCCGAGGATATGACACACACGCAAATACGCATACACACAGGCACAAAGGGCGTGGCTTCTTAAACTGCGCTTTGTTTGTTTGGCGGCTTCCAACAACTAGAAGGCGGTTGACCGAGTAGAGCATGTCCTCACAGTGATTCGGTTCCTTGCGCAATCTGAGCAAGTTCTCTACGCAAGAAGCTTTGCGTAAGTTTCTTTGCGCAAGTTCTCTGAGCACATTTCTCTGGGCAAGTTCTCTGAGCAAGTTTGTCTGTGCAAGAACCGCGCAAGTTTTCCGAACAAGTTTCTCTCAGCAAGTGTGTCTGAACAAGCTCTCTGAGCATTTGTTTCTCAAATTGCTACTCAGTTCTCTGGGCAAGCTCTCTGAGCAAGTTCTCTGCGCAAGTTCGCTGACCCCAACACGGCAGTCTTCCGCCGCAAGTTCGATTTTATTTTCGGACTTGCAAAAGTGTACTTCCCGTACTACTTCCGTTCTCAAAAGTTGTGATTTTCTAGCCCGAGCTGCGAAAGTGTACTTCGCGCAGTATTTTCGTACTAAACAGTTGGTTAATTTCTAGCCGGCGCTTAAAAAGTAGTCCAAGCCGTGCGGACCGAGCGGGATTTGCCCACAGAATCTTCGCAGAGGGTCGCTAGGCGCACCGCAAAAAGTCGAAACCTTGAGTTTCAAGCACCTCGGCCACGCCGGTCCACGCACAGGCGGTGCGCGACACGCAGGTCCACGCGCAGGGTCGTGCGGGAAAATTGAAAATTAGCAAAAGCCGGCAGTTTGTGCACATCGGCCACGCCAATCCCCGCAAAGGGTTGCGCGGCGACGTTGAAAAACAGCAAAAGCCCTTGATTTTGCACATCGACCACATCAATCCCTGCAAAGGGCCCAGCCGCCTTCAACGAGTAATTTATACTTGTCGAGCTTTGCTTGCATTCTTCCCTGCGCTAATATGCGAGACCTCCAGCCAAACACCGCAGAACACTTCTCTTGTAACTTGCGCAAGCAATGTCTTAGAGAACTTGCTCGTGCAACTTGAGCCTCTCGGGTATGTTCCTCGTGTAACTTGCTCTAGCAACCTGTGATGTAGCTTGCTTGTGTAACTTGCTCCAGCCATTTCTGATGTAACTTGCTAGTGCAACTTGGCTTGAGTGCTCGGCACCACATTTCTCCTGAAGAACCCTTCGCAATGCTTTCAGGAAAACCGTTAACAGGTTGACTGTCAGAGAAAGATTGTAGCAAAGTTGCTTGGCATGGTTAGCTTTGTTGCTCACCCCGAAAAGTGGGTGAAAGTGGTGATGTGTTTGCGAACCGCGAAAGGCCACACCACCACCCCAAATTGTTTGGCGAATCCACGTAACATCGAAGTTGCCTTCAGGTGCGCGAGTGATCCCCCAAGTGGGCGAATTGGACGACATATTCTAAGATTCGAGCGATTGAACCGGGCTTGCAGCTGGCTGCAGCGACTCGATGCGACTCGCGAGAAAATGCGCAGGCGTACATGGGCATCGACTGGTTCATTGCCAGGAGCCCGAGTCAAGAGGACACCTTTGCGTTTTGGTTTGGCTGTGGAAGATCTGAGGGGTCTGCCGAAAAATAGTTCTAGTCATTTTGAAGCAGAATCCTATCTGAAGTGAGTTCCTGCTGATTTCGCTGCGCTAGCTTCTGGGCATGTGGGTCGTTGGCGGTTCAAGGATTGCCATGACACCGACCATTTCAAACTTGACTTAAACCTGTTCTGACATAGCGGACCACTCCAACTGGTCGGCTTCTTCCTGGTTTCCCTTGGACTACCATGAAACAAAGGCCCCTTCTATCAATTGGGCCAATGTCCGATCTTTGAGTCTTTGAATCTAAGCAAGAAGTGATCAACAACACACGTCTTGGTTTCCCTTCTCATGAAGATGTTCAGCATCACCAATTGGGACAAACTGAAGTGAGTTTCCTTTGGACAAGTGATGCTCAAAGGGGACATTTGCCAAGTCACACTTACTTGTGCTGTGGATACGACCGGTACCACGCACTTCCTTGGGCCTGTCAAAGAGTTGTCTGCCACTTTTTCTCTTTGTCCTTGTTTGCTTGTACCAGTTTGGACACCCGAACAGACATTTGATTGACAACTTGACCAGTCCCTGCACATCTGCCATTGAATCACTCCCCGGCCAAAGCTCTACTAGCCTTGGACAGCGCTAAGGCTTGGAGCTTTCTTAGCGACACTGTGGGGATTTTGTCGCACAAGGGTGTAGCCCAACTGGTCAAAGGGCACTCCCGGACTTCTTCGTTGCTAAAAGTCCAACCGGTTTCTGTGAAATCCCCTTGACACTGATAAAGTAGCCGTGGGAAGCAACCACTTTGGTATTCCCCAAGCAACTCTGTTCGAAGCCCTCAAAGTGCACCCACAACCCTGTCTGCAGATGTTTGTCAAACACCATTCCGCAAGAAAAAGTCTTTGAGAAGCGCTCAAAGTGCACCCACCTCAAGGGACTCCATCAAAAACCAATGGAAACAGTGGGCATGTTGTCAGGTCCAGGAGAAGAAGAAGCAGTTCTCTCTGCTCTTCTTCATCGAGGAGCTCTATTACTGGCCGGCGGCCTGAGCTAAGCGCAGAGATTCCCTTTTTTGGGGCGGTCACCCGGCGGGTTTGTCGGTTTGTCGGCGGGTCTCCAAAACCGAAGGAGACCCGAAGAGCAGAAGTTGGATGGCCGTCTTCTGGTTTGGGGGAGCCAGAAATCTGATTGGAACCAGTTGAAGGTTGATTTTTCGAGGCCAACTGGTGCCTTCGTGGGTGGTTTCTCTTTCACTTTTCCTTTCAACGGCCCATCCACGACAGGCCCAGGCTTCCTCCCTTCGAAGCCTCGTGACCTGAGAGAGAGGGTTTACTCGGGATAGGTATCCCATCCAACATGGAACCTCACCGAGGGATCCTGGACTGTTTCCCAAAGTGGAGCCTCTGGGTTCCATGGACAGGGTACCTTGTTTTGGACATAGTGTCACACAAGTTTTCGGGTTTTTCGTGAAACACTCTTGCGGCCTTCGTGCTTGAGGTCCTTTTCTGCACCTCCCAGCCCTAGAGCAGGGCTCTATTTCCCAGGTTTCAATGTCACGGCCTGCTTTAGACGGCCAGTCAAAATGAGGCTGACTCTTCCACATGGTTGGCATCCTCTTACTGAAAACATGTCAAAAGGGAATCTTTGGATTTGACACCAGGCTCATTTCGTTTGTTTGGGCAATAAGGGGCCCACTTGCTCGAGGCTCCGAGTGTCCTCAGCTGCCCATTCCAGCGTACGTGTGTGATTCGCCTGGCTACGTGAGCGAAAGCAGGATGGTCATCAATGCTTCCAGATATGTGCTGTCAGTATCAGTGTTACTCTTGGAGGGCATGTGGCCAAGTCAAAGTGTGGCCACCTTTCTCAGCATTTCTGCTGCATTCTGGTAGACCAGGTTTGAACCCTAGATTTGGAGGGCCGACCAATCCTTGTGCGCGCCCAGAGGTGCTATGCCGGCTACATCGCCTGACTCCAAGACGGGATGTGCATGAGAGCAAAACCTAGGGACTCTGTGCGGATGTGTCTCTTGCCAGGACGCCAACGTGAAACCAACCTCTTGAATATTTTCCGGCCGGGCTGGCTCTCGCAGCGACGCTATGCAGGCAAACTGATCCTGACAGGTTCACATAGAACCGGAATAAGTGAAGTAGGCACCAGTGGGCCTTGCGCGCTGATCACTGGAACAAACTCCAAGTTTTGGTGCAATCATATGCAGGCTGTGTTCATGTTTGATTTCCTTTCAATCTGAGGGGTGTGGGTTTCCTTTGGTTTTTCTTTCGTGTCCTAACCCGGGGAGGGTTCTCGGTCGGAGCCGAGGTCACGGTGATCCTGCTGGGTGCAGTGCTGATGTGGTATCTGGAACCGCAGGGCGCGGGTGCTGGGGGCGTAGAGAACCCGTCTGAGAGACCCAGGGACCCCTCTTTACCCAAAGGGAAGCCTACAGGAGGTTGTTCAAGCAGCCACTCCCAAGAGACCGAGTTTTCCCCCAAGTGTGCCACTGGCAACATACGCAATGTGTGCCTAGGGGATGATCTGCTGGTTTCAGAGCCAGGTTCGCATTCAGCTCGTGCCAGGCGCCTTCACCTTCCCCCAGGCGCTCTACACCTCCGCCAGCTGTGTGTCACAGAGCGGCCTCGCCGTGGTGGACGGCAGACAGGGGCGGGGGGGGGGGGCGGACGTTTGTTTGGGCGTGGGGGTGATGGTGGTGACAAACGCCCACTAGTTTTGTTTTTTTGGTTTGGTTTCGTTTGTTTGCTTGTTTGCTCGTTTGCTCGTTTGCTCGTTTGCTTGTTTGCTTGTTTGCTCGTTTGCTTGTTTGCTTGTTTGCTTGCTTGTTTGTTTGGTTGGGTTGGGTTGGGCTTGGTTGGGTTTTGTTGGGGCTTGGTATTGTTCCGTTTGGGGTGGGTTGGTTGGTTGTTTGGCTGCTTGCTTGCTGGCTTGGTTGTTTGCTCGGTTGCTTGATTGCTTGCTTGCTAGCTCTTGAGTGGTCGATGGGTTTGTTGGTTTGTCGGCCTGGCTTGGGTCGGCTTGGCTGGTTTTTTCTCTTTCTTCTTTTCTCTGCTTGCTTCTTTGCTTGCGCTGGCTTCTGTTTTGTTTGCGGTTTTTCGTCTGGTATTTCGTTTGGCCCGGGCTGCCGCTCCCAAGGGCTCCAAACTCGTTGCCGTCACCAGCTTGGCTCCGGCCCGTTCATGAAGTTTGCGGGTGGCTAGGGGCAACCCCCTCTTCCAATTGGTTTGGTACACTTGAAACCTTTCGGAAGATCAACATTTTGCATGTCTAGTAGAGAAAGACTGCAAACAAGCCCATGACTGAAGGACTGCAAAGCCAAAACGCCCCCTTCGGACTCAGGATGGGCCACTCGCGCTGGCTGTTGCTTGTTTCTTTTTGACTTTTCAACCGCCAAATGGCTGTGGGTCAGGAATAGGGTGGAAAGGGCTAAAACCAGCGGTCTGTATCCTGGTTTAATTTGACCCACACCGACCAAATTCGCAACCCGCCACATGGGGAAGCCGAATTCGCATTCTCAGACCGACTCGTTTCTTACGAGGTCGGCACCAAGAGACCTTCGGAGAAGTTGAATTCTTTCCACGCGTTGGTTCCAGGGCTCCACTTTTTGACCCCAGCAGGGTAGACTTAAACCCAGGCATGGTTCATTCCCACCGAAAGGAGAGCCCCTGGGTTTAAGTCCATTGCGGGGTAGTCAAAAGTGGAACCCTGGTTGGTTCTTTCTCAAGCGTGCGAGAAAGTTCGGCAGGACTGGTCAAAGCAGGCAACGTCGACGTACGTGATCAGGCGCGCAAAGCAGCGATGATTTGGAAGCATTTGGAAGCACCTTTGAACCTGGATTTCTACTAGGTGTTCACTGAAGGATTCCCGAAAACAATGGGACCTCCCTGTTCAAGGTTGTGGGTTCAGTTTTTTTTCTTCCCCCATTTCTGTGATACATGGGAATATCTCCCTTTTTTTGGGGGGTTAGTCTTTGGGAAGCCCTTTCTGTTGTACCCTGTTCATTAACCAGGTCATCCGAGATTGCTGCAACTATGCCATTGCCTACCAGGGTAGTGAAAAGCTGACCAAACGTGTGCGCATGCTGATGGTCACGCATGGATTCTAAGCGCATGCTCACCGTGCGGCATGCAAGCCCCCTCTCCAAGAAAATGCATGCTCCAAACGATTGTTGACCCCAGAAGGTTCCACATCATGCAGGGGAGTTGTTTTTTGGTGAATAGGGCTTCCCCTTTGTGGATGATCTTTCAGGGGAAACCAACAGGACAGAGGTCTGCTATGTAGTGTTTAGAACCTATGTATCACCACACAGTATATTTTGCTTTGAGGGAAGTTGCTCGCCAAAAGATGATCAACACAGCAGACAATCTGCTCGGCTTGTGCCAAGGTCTCTGGAGCACAACCAGCTCGGGGCGTTCTTTTGAACGTGTTGGGAATGTGATGACTTCTCTTTGGTGCATTTTGCCAAGGGCTGTTAGGACTTTAGCTTTTTGATCCAACTAATGGGTTTTCCGTACTAGACCACTCAACGTTCGTCACTTTTAGTGGGGCTTCGCAGATTTCGCCACCGAGTTCTTTCGGTTTCCTTTGGGTTTGGTGAGGAGACTCTTGGGAGTTCAGGATGTGTCCCCGAATGCTTCCACGGCGCCTCGCAAGAAAAGAAGACATCTCTAGGTGTCCTTTGTAGGTTAGTTTGGGCAGAACTAGATGGGTTCCACTGGTTTAGCTTGGTCAGAAGTTCCACTTGCCAGGGAAACCCATCGATTTGTTTCCAAACGGCCACCTATGAAGACATCTCGCGCACGGCGGGGACCCGGCGCCGGACACTGGGCGCCTGGGCGCAGCTTCTGCCTCATCTTGCTGGGCTCGGCCTCCCTGCTGCACATTGCGCCGGTGGTGCTGAGGCCGGGCCGGGAGCTCCGTGTGGCCTTTGTTCGTTGGCGTTCTTCGGGTTTGCAGCCACAAGGGAAAGCGAGGGAAGCCACAGATTCTTGGGGCTTCCCTGTAAGATACAGACTCAAATCTCTTTGATAAAGTAGGACTCGACCATTATGCCATCACGGAAATGCAACTGTTCAAACATGAGGAGCCTCTAGAGGGGGTCTGGGTTGTTCCCCCCTTTGGGGCTTCAAACATCTGCCTCGGCCTCAAACCTGAGCTTGTGGTGTCTGAATGTTGCTCTCCTTTACAAAAAGAAAAACAACATCGTTCAACCTAGCTCTGTTCCTTGGAGTTTTCCTGGGAACGAGGAAGTTACCCGACTATTGTTTAATCAGCCTCCTGTTTGGCCTCCTGTTTAGCCGGATCCGGTCACAGGGTCTGGTCGTTTAAACTTTCGTCTCTCGTCGAATCGCATCGATGGCCCAGATCCTTTTGACTGTGCACCAGAAATCCCCGTTACTTGTTCAAAAGGGTGGTTGAAGATTGGGCTTGGGCACGAAGCCATTGAGGCTCAGTTTGGGGGCTTTGTGGGAACTCACCTGGGGGCTTTGTGGGAACTCACCTGGGCGCTTTTGTTGCAGGCCACCATGCCAAGCTGTTCTGAGCACTTAGACCCTCGCTGTGTTGTGACAGGCTCCCCTCCTTTGAGACCATCCTGCGACGGACGGATTTCTTTTGGGCCGGGACCTTTGGGGGGTTGTTCTTTTTTCATGGAAACCGAAAGGAAGCCCTTTGCGGGGATCCCAAATGGTTAATTCTTTGCTTTGTCCCAGAGTGAGGATTCAATCCACACCAGCTGCCTCCATGTTGCCTGGCTCCGTGGCTCTGTGGCTCTGTGAGCTCTGTGAGCTGAGCCACGGCCCCACGGCGCTGGTTTTCCATCGGTCGTCGGAGAGAGCTCGGCGGCCATGGCCACGGAGCGAGATGGGCGAGAGGCGGGGCCCGGGGTTCGGGGGCCTGGGGGCCTCACGCGGGCGCGCGGGCGTGGAGGAGGGGGGATCGTTTTTGGAGGTAGGCCGTTTTGGGGTCGAAGGGAAACCAGGAAATCAAGCAGTGACACATAGGTGACATAGACGGGTGATTTGGGATGTCAAGCTCTGTGAGTTTGCAGACCGCTTCTCCGACTCAGGCGCAAGAGCGCACTTCCAAGCTGGTGCCAGAAGCCGCAACCTTGGAGAGAGCCTGGTGGATTTGGACGGGAAGGGCTCATTTCCGCTACGGTTTCAGGTATGGGTTTTGGAGCTGAGTTTAAAAGCACTAATAGGAGTGTATACTGTCATATTGTGAGTATTTAATTTGTAGAAGGAGGTGGACAACATGGACACCTAGCATTTGGAGGGGTCCTCCCTCGACATCCATTTCCGATCGGATTGGGCGCTCTGAGAGCGGATTGCGGGTCGAGTTTGAAGAACCGGCAAAAACGTAGGAGCACAGGTTGTGGCAAGTCGAATCTGGAGCCCTGTTCAAAATGCCTTTCCAAAGGATGGAGACGCAGCCAACTGGGGAAACCCAGACCTTGCCGGATCATGAATGTGCTTTTTTGTCACGGGTGGATGCGAGAATCCGGGTTCCCCCATTTTGAAGAAACCATGGGGGAAAGGGCATTGAGACAAGCTGGTTCGGAAAGACAAAAGGCCACCCGCGGACACTCAAGGGAAACCCGCCCGTTTGAGGGAATCAAAACAAAAAAAAATGAAGGCCTGTCTCAAAATAGAGGAACCCGTTTTGGATGGGTTTAAACAGAAACCAAAAGGACACCAACCATCTGGATGGGGTCCCTAATTTGAGAGCCACCCAAAGTGAAAGCATGAATTCGAGTTCTCAGGGTACCAGAGTCGGAAATGCGCGAAGAGTTGTGTGTATCCTTCGGCAACACCCCTCCAATCCACGCCCCTCCCGCTTCTGTGGCACTTTGTGGCTTTGGCTGTCACATGTATTCAGGGCCGGATAATCATCAACTTAGAGATAAAGCCAATCGTGACATGCAAGGGAATGACCACGCTTCATATCCGGAGTTTTGACAATGGCTCACATCGAAGGTCAAAGCTTCTGGCACCAACTTCTGGATGATTGCCAGGAGCTCAGACGAGCGATACCCTTGAGCAGTACTCACAAGAAATGGCAACCTCCCAAACGATGGATGTCTTCGCACACTGATACATACCTGTTTGGGCTTTGGGGCAGGGCCATTGCCGTGGGATTGGTTTCAGAGCCCTTTTTTGGTTTGCGGCACAGAAGTCAGGGCCCTGTTTGGGCAGGTATTTGCGGTTTGTGCACAGAGATCTCCCCGCAGGGCGGATGCCGTACCGCCAGCAAAGGACTGAGGATCTAGACTGTGTGCACACGGGCACGCAGAACATTAAGCGCTGAGTTTTGAAGTTAGCAGGCTTTCAAAAAAGGCACTTTCCTTTCAAATCCTAAAAGGCGACCACCAAAGAAGCGGACCCCAAGTAGTTTCCAGCTTGTAGGGTGTTCAAGGGACATCAATGAAGAGGAGGACAACTATTCGCGCTTGGAGAGCCTGCTATTTTTCAATGCGCTGTCCTATTGCTGCAGCCTTGGAGGTTGCGCACAATCGGCACAAACATATGTGCGTAGGTCTATATACAGACACATATACAACTATCATGTTACGGTAGCAACATGTGTCTATGTATATACACCATGTATATACACTATACATATACATGCACACATGTAAACCTACACATGTATACTGCATAGTTCACAACGCAGGACCGTCCCCCACTCTCCAGCACGCACATGTAATCGTAGGTTTCGCGCCGAACGCCTTCCCTCGCTTTTCGGGAGCCCAAACGCGGGGGGAAGGAAAGGAGGCCAAAGCAGGCCGGAGGCCCAAAGGGCCTAAGGCCTTTACTTGTTGAATATTTGGTTTCATCCTCGTCAATATGAGCAACAATCAAAACCCGGGTAGATGAAGATTAGTAAGGGTCCCAGCCAGAAATAGGTTCGGCTGCCTTCTGAATTTCCTTACATGGATTTGGGTAGACCATTGTGACTCATAATTCTGTGAGGGGTTTCTTTGGGCACCCGATTGGGGTGGGCCTAGGTCATCGTGGCAATCTGGCGCCCGCCTCGGATGTCGCGAGCGGGTGTCCAATTGGTTACCGCCGGGTTGAAAGCGGTTGAATATGTATACATATATATATATATATATATATGGTACCCCGCCCCAGTACCCAGGTGTCGTTGCATCATGTATCAAAACCATTGAAATTTACAGTGAATTTTGATTGAACTCATGCATTTTCTGCCAGGCTATTCTGTGGACCAAAAAACCAAAAAACCAAACACCAAAAAACCAAAAAACCAAAAAACCAAAAAACCAAAACACCAAAAACCCAAAAAACCAAAAAACCAATCCTAGCCCCCACCATGGCTGGGATTCTTTGGTTTTTTGGTTTTTTGGTTTTTTGGTCCAGGGAAATATTGCGCAACAAATTCCAAATGTTGCGCAACATTTGCGGAGCATGAGAGGATATGTGAACCTTTGTGAAAGAAGGCATGTTTTGGGTGAGAGGATGAATGAATTTTCTGTAGAGAAGAGTTATTGAAAAAGACATGTTTTGTGTGAGATGATATGTGAGTCTTTGTGGAAGAGTCAGGGTTGCAGTGACTCATAAAAGTACAGCAAAAGACAGTAAAGATCATGTAAAACCACCATTTATGTAACAAAAACTGTCCCAGCCATAGCCTGGTTTTATTCTACACAGGGTTCACTTTCCTTGGCAACTCTTTCACATATGCTGCCTTTGTTTCATTGAAAGAAGTCTTGCAACAAGACATGTGTTGGGTGAGAGGATATGTGAATTCTGTGGAAGAGTCTTTCAAACAAGGCATGGTTTGTGTGGGAAGACATGTGAATTATCTGTGGAAGAGCCTCTGAAAGAAGGCATGGTTTGTGTGGGCGGATATGTGAATTGAATTTTGTGTGGAAGAGCCATTGAAAAAGGGCATGGGGTTGGTGAGAGGATATGTGTTTCCTTGTGAAAGAAGGCATGCAAAAAGACATGTTTTGGGTGAGAGGATGAATGAATTTTCTGTAGAGAAGAGTTATTGAAAAGACATGCTTTGTGTGAGATGATGTGTGAATATTCTGTGGAAGGGCCTTTGAAAGAAGGCATGGTTTGTGTGGGAAGATATCTGGGTTTTCTGTGGAAGAGCCTTTGAAAAATGGCGTGTTTTGGTGAGAGGATACGTGAACATTTGTGAAAGAAGACATGTTCTGGGTGAGGATATGTGAATTTTCTGTGGAGAAGAGTTATTGAAAAAGACATGTTTTGTGTGAGATGATATGTGGGTCTTTGTGGAAGAGTCAGGGTTTTAAAGGTACAGCAAAAGACAGTAAATATCATGTAAAACCACCATTTATGTAACAAAAACTGTCCCAGCCATAGCCTGGTTTTATTCTACACAGGGTTCACTTTCCTTGGCAACTCTTTCACATATGCTGCCTTTGTTTCATTGAAAGAAGTCTTGTAACAAGACATGTGTTGGGTGAGAGGATATGTGAATTCTGTGGAAGAGTCTTTCAAACAAGGCATGGTTTGTGTGGGAAGACATGTGAATTATCTGTGGAAGAGCCTCTGAAAGAAGGCATGGTTTGTGTGGGCGGATATGTGAATTGAATTTTGTGTGGAAGAGCCATTGAAAAAGGGCATGGGGTTGGTGAGAGGATATGTGTTTCCTTGTGAAAGAAGGCATGCAAAAAGACATGTTTTGGGTGAGAGGATGAATGAATTTTCTGTAGAGAAGAGTTATTGAAAAGACATGCTTTGTGTGAGATGATGTGTGAATATTCTGTGGAAGGGCCTTTGAAAGAAGGCATGGTTTGTGTGGGAAGATATCTGGGTTTTCTGTGGAAGAGCCTTTGAAAAATGGCGTGTTTTGGTGAGAGGATACGTGAACATTTGTGAAAGAAGACATGTTCTGGGTGAGAGGATATGTGAATTTTCTGTGGAGAAGAGTTATTGAAAAAGACATGTTTTGTGTGAGATGATATGTGGGTCTTTGTGGAAGAGTCAGGGTTTTAAAAGTACAGCAAAAGACAGTAAATATCATGTAAAACCACCATTTATGTAACACAAACTGTCCCAGCCATAGCCTGGCTTTATTCTACACAGGGATCCCTTTCCTTGGCAACTCTTTCACATATGCTGCCTTTGTTTCATTGAAAGAAGACATGTAAAAAGACATGTGTTGGGTGAGAGGATATGTGAATTCTGTGGAAGAGTCTTTCAAACAAGGCATGGTTTGTGTGGGAAAATATGTGAATTATTTGTGGAAGAGCCTCTGAAAGAAGGCATGGTTTGTGTGGGCGGATATGTGAATTGAATTTTCTGTGGAAGAGCCATTGAAAAAGGGCATGGGGTTGGTGAGAGGATATGTGCTTCCTTGTGAAAGAAGGCATGCAAAAAGACATGTTTTGGGTGAGAGGATGAATGAATTTTCTGTAGAGAAGAGTTATTGAAAAGACATGCTTTGTGTGAGATGATGTGTGAATATTCTGTGGAAGGGCCTTTGAAAGAAGGCATGGTTTGTGTGGGAAAATATGTGAATTATTTGTGGAAGAGCCTCTGAAAGAAGGCATGGTTTGTGTGGGCGGATATGTGAATTGAATTTTCTGTGGAAGAGCCATTGAAAAAGGGCATGGGGTTGGTGAGAGGATATGTGCTTCCTTGTGAAAGAAGGCATGCAAAAAGACATGTTTTGGGTGAGAGGATGAATGAATTTTCTGTAGAGAAGAGTTATTGAAAAGACATGCTTTGTGTGAGATGATGTGTGAATATTCTGTGGAAGGGCCTTTGAAAGAAGGCATGGTTTATATGGGATGACCATCAAGAAAAACTTTTTTGGCAATCAGCAAAAAACTTTCAGCCATCAACAAAAACTTTTTTAGCAATCCAAAAAAACTTCCCACAATCTCACTCTGCTGCTTGTATATTCTGTTCTTTTGGTTGGCGTTTGAAATGCTGCTTGTAATTTTCTGGTTCCTTGAGCACCCCTGGTCCCTTGGTCCTTTGGTCCCTTGGTCCTTTGGTCCTTTGGTCACCTTGGTCCCTTGGTCCTCCACTTTCCTGGTCCTTCCTGGTCCCTTGGTCCCGGTCCTGGAGCCCTTGATCCTCTGGTCCCTCACTCCTTTGGTTATCTTTGGCCTCTGCTCTGTTGGTCTTGGTCCCTTCATCCTTGCATTTCTGGTCCTCTGGTCCTCTGGTCCCTTGGTCCCTTGGTCCTTTGGTCTCTCGATCCTTTGGTCTTTTGAGTTCCTCTCTGTTTGGCTTTTGCAGCTTTTTGTTGGGTTTATGCAGCTTTTGCGGCTTTGGCTTTTCGCATCCTCTGCATTACCAGTTTCTCTCAGGTGGCTTTTTGGCTTTGTGGCTTTTGGCGGCTTTTTGGCTTTGGCTTTTTGCATCCTCTGCTTTCCCAGTTGGTTATTGGCCGTGGCTTCCTGCATCCTCAGTTCCTCTTGCCCCCCTTTCAATTGAAATGCCACCCCTATTCAAATCATCACTTTTTCGATCATCATGGGGGGGCCAACCCCCCACTACTATGTAGATTTTTTGCCCTCATTGAATCATCACTTTTTCGATCGTCCCCCGCCCTAATTGAATCATCACTTTCTGGATCATCATGGGGGGGCTGCCGCCCCCCAACCCCCCCCCCGCTACTTTTAGATGTTTGGCCACAACTTGAATGATCACTTTTTCGATCATCCTGGGGGGGGCTGCCGCCCCCCCAACCCCCCCGCTACTTTTTAGATTGTTTGCCCCCTCGCTGTTTTTTTTTTTTTTATCTTGCCCCTAATTGAATCATCTGTTTTTCGATCATCTGGGCGGGGGCTGCCGCCCCCCCCCAACCCCCGCCCCCCCGCTACTTTTTACATTTTTTACCCCTAATTGAATAGTCACTTGTTCGATCACCATTGGGGGGCTGCCCCCCCCCCCCTACTTCTCAGATTTTTTGCCCTAGTTGAATCATTATTTTCTTGATCATCGAGCTGCCACCCCCCCCCCCCAAACCCCCCCTCTACTTTTAGATTTGTGGCCCCCAATTTGAATCATCACTTTTTCGATCGTCATGCGGTAGCCCCCCCCCCCCCAACTTCCCCGCCACTTCAAGATGTTTTGCCCCTAATTGAATCATCACTTTCTGGATCATCATGGGGGGGGCTGCCGCCCCCCCAACCCCCCCGTTATTTTTAGATGTTTGGCCACAACTTGAATGATCACTTTTTCGATCATCGTGGGGGGGGCTGCCGCCCCCCCCAACCCCCCCGCTACTTTTTAGATTGTTTGCCCCCTCGCTGGTTTTTAGATTTCTTGCCCCCTAATTGAATCATCAGTTTTTCGATCATCATGGGGGGGGCGGCCGCCCCCCCCAACCCCCCCGCTACTGATCCAGAAAGTGATGATTCAATGAGGGGCAAAAAATCGAAAAAGTGCGGGGGAAGTTGGACGGGGGGCTGCCGCATGACGACCGAATGATTGAATTAGGGGCAAAAAATCTAAGGGGCAGTTTTAGATTTTTGGCCTCCTCGCTGGTTATTTAGATTTCTTGCCCCTAGTTGAATCATCAGTTTTTCGATCATCATGGGGGGGGCTGCCGCCCCCCCCAAACCCCCCCGCTACTTTTTAAATTGTTTACCCCTAATTGAATCATCACTTGTCCTCTACTTTTAGATTTGTGGTCATGCGGTAGCCCCACCCCCCCCCAACTTCCCCGCCACTTCAAGATGTTTTGCCCCTAATCGAATCATCACTTTCTGGATCATCATTGGGGGGGCTGCCGCCCCCCCAACCCCCCCGCTATTTTTAGATGTTTGGCCACAACTTGAATGATCACTTTTTTGATCATCGTGGGGGGGGCTGCCGCCCCCCCCCCAACCCCCCCGCTACTTTTTAGATTTTTTGCCCCCTCGCTGGTTTTTAGATGTCTTGCCCCCTAATTGAATCATCAGTTTTTCGATCATCATGGGGGGGGACTTGTTCGATCACCATTGGGGGGCTGCCCCCCCCCCCCCCGTAAGAGGGAAGAGTATGTACAATGTGCCGGGGAGAGGTCTGGGCATCAACATCACACTGAGGGCTGGCTTTCAGGCAGATCTTGTAGGAATTGATTTCATAAAAATTGCAAACCTTAGTCTGAGAAATTGGCTTCCAGTGGAGTTTGGTAGGAATGAAATTGCGAATATTACAAATTATTTTGTAAAATTTGTTAAGTAAAAAACATATTTTCCAAAATTACAAATTTTACAAATTCGAGTCTGAGAAATTAGCTTCCAGGGGAATTTGGTAGGAATTAAATTACAAATTTTACAAATTTTACAATTTTTACAAATTTTATAAATTAATTTGTAAAAGTTGTTAAAAATTTTTAAAAAAAAACTCCGGCCCAAAATTACAAATTTTACAAATTTTACAAATTAATTTGTAAAATTTGTAAAATATCAAAAAAAACATCTGGCCCGAAATTACAAATTTTACAAATTTTACAAATTCGAGTCTTAGAAATTAGCTTCCAGGGGAATTTGGTAGGAATTAAATTACAAATTTTACAAATTTTACAATTTTTACAAATTAATTTGTAAAATTTGTAAAATATCAAAAAAATCCGGCCCAAAACTACAAATTTTACAAATTAATTTGTAAAATTTGAAAAAAAATCAAAAAAATCTGGTCCAAAATTACAAAATTTACAAATTTCACAAATTCGAGTCTGAGAAATTAGCTTCCAGGGGAATTTGGTAGGAATTAAATTACAAATTTTACAAATTTTACAAATTAATTTGTAAAATTTGTAAAATATCAAAAAAATCCGGCCCAAAATTACAAATTTTACAAATTTTACAAATTAATTTGTAAAATTTGTAAAATTTCAAAAAAATCTGGCCCGAAATTACAAATTTTACAAATTTTACAAATTCGAGTCTGAGAAATTAGCTTCCAGGGGAATTTGGTAGGAATTAAATTACAAATTTTACAAATTTTACAATTTTTACAAATTTTATAAATTAATTTGTACAATTTGTTAAATTTTTTAAAAAAAACTCCGGCCCAAAATTACAAATTTTACAAATTTTACAAATTAATTTGTAAAATTTGTAAAATATCAAAAAAATCCGGCCCAAAATAACAAATTATACAAATTTTACAAATTAATTTGTAAAATTTGTAAAATTTCAATAAAATCTGGCCCGAAATTACAAATTTTACAAATCTTATAAATTAATTTGTAAAATTTGTAGAATTTGTAAAATTTGTATAATTTGTAATTTAATTCCTACCAAATTCCCCTGGAAGCTAATTTCTCAGACTCGAATTTGTAAAATTTGTAAAACTTGTAATTTTGGGCCAGATTTTTTTGAAATTTTACAAATTTTACAAATTAATTTGTAAAATTTGTAAAATTTGTAATTTTGGGCCGGATTTTTTTGATATTTTACAAATTTTACAAATTAATTTGTAAAATTTGTAACATTTGTAACATTTGTAATTTAATTCCTACCAAATTCCACTGGAAGCTAATTTCTCAGACTAGAATTTGTAAAATTTGTAAAATTTGTAATTTTGGGCCAGACTTTTTTGAAATTCCACAAATTTTACAATTTAATTTGTAAAATTTGTATAATTTGTTATTTTGGGCCAGATTTTTTTATATTTCACAAATTCATTTGTAAAATCAGGGAAATTTCACTTTTTACACATGTACTTGCGAAATTTGTGAAATGCTTAATTGTTAACCATATTTGTTGGAATTTGGCATAGTTCAGAAACTAATCTGCAAAATGTGTATAACTTGTAATGTAACTCCAGCCAAATCTCCCCGGAAAGCAAATTCCCCAGAGTACGTTTCAATGTCAGCAAACATCCGATTTAGAATTACAAGCTGGATTTGAACAAACATTGCTCGGGGGTTGCAAATTGCACAAGCTAGTTTGTAAAAAGTCGGTCCAGAATTACACAAATTACAAGTAAAGGTGTGAACATTGTAAACTTGATAAAACTTGATCACCGTCCTTCCCTTAACGGCTTTTTTTGGGTCAAGTTTGTTTCATTTTGAATCGGTTGAAGTTTGGTAAGGAAATGGGGAGGAAAGCATATTATCTTTTCATTTGGAATCTCTCTTTTCTGTTATTTCCATGTGTTTGTTTTTCTTTAGGATCTCGAATTCATACTCCTTTCTTTATCTTTCACTCTCTCCCCTGACCATTTCTTCCTACAATCAACTCAATAAACTAGAATTGAAAAGACAGGGATAAAGAAATAAACATAAGATAGGTAAAGGAGAGAGGACATCTTCTGTAACACGCTTCTTTTGGATAACTTTCATACCACACATACCTGATGGAGAAAGAGATGGAGAAAACCGTACAAATAGAAAGACATGGAAAGGCTACTGGGATTGTGGGATGGATTCATTTGTATCTCAGAGATTTTATCGCATACCAGGTTAGACCAATCGATGAAGGTAAGGGAAAGGGAAAGGTGTGAAAGAACAAAAAATGATTAAGAAAATCTTCCGCCCAGACATCACGCAGAATACACCAGATAGCCTGTCCGTGAGACTTGGAGAATATGATGATTGAAGCTTCCCTCACTATCCCTTTCCAGCTTGTTTTTGGGGCCTCTTCCAAATCATTGCCTGTTTCCTCTTGTCCATCCATCCTCATCCTTTATTTGCATTTATGGATGGGCAAGAAGTGACGAAAGCATTTGCAGGCAGTAATAATTACGGTAGAAAACGTAATATCCTCCCTTTCTTTTCAAAATCCTGTTTTATACAAGCTAACAACATAACAAGGGCGCGAGACAGTTATGACAAAGCTAAAGATAATTATGGGTGGTGCTTACAGAAGCTATCTAATTTATTACGTGCTAATACATGCTTCTAATCTTAAAACCATACTTACATTCCTCGTTCTTTTCTATTTTATTCTTGCCTTGTTGAGATTCATTACGCTATCTTTCTTTGTGAATGCTTTTTGCTGTCCGGTCGTCGCTGGGGCTCAGCGAAAGGAAAAAAGATTATGAGTAGGTCTTCCTCATATTATTTTGCTTGTGTTTTACTATCTTTTGGACCTTTCATCCTTCCCCTTCTTCTGTTTCTCCTTTCAACCGTTGAAGAATGCCAGAAATCGAGGGGTGAAGGAAGGAGGGAGAAGCTAGCCCCCCCGTTCCTTCTTCTCCAACTGTATCGCTAGTGGGGAGAAGATAGGAAGGAGATCAACCGTTCCATCTTTACCTTTCCCTTCCCCACTACGTTCTGGAGTTCTGTCACTACGAAAGACTCACGATGGGACGAAGGAAGGGGATATTGGCTTTATTTTTGTTTTTTTGTAGAAAAAGAAAGCCACTTTCCACAACCCGCTTCTTTCTGTAAGAACACAGATGGAAGAAGATGACCTTTCCTTTCCCGGCCCAGCCAACGCTTGTCATTTTCCTTGCCTTGTCTTTTACATTGCCGTGTTTTGGAAATGAAGAAGTAAAGCGTCTGGCAAGGAGGTAAGCGCCCATCAATACTAATTGAAGATAACGAATTGGATGGGCACTTACCATGTCTTTCTATCACTTCTTTCTTTCCTTTTGATGAAATTGAAGATTGAAAATGGGAAGTGAGAAGCCTCTCTTGACTTCTTCCTCAAGCATAGGCTGCTGTTAATCTTATGCCGTGTGGTGCTTGGGAAGAAGAAGAAGAAGAGAAGATAGGAGAGGGTGAACAGAAGTAACGTGATTCTTTCTTTTCCTCCGATCGCATCCTGATTTTCCCATGTATGTCACCCACCAACATCTTCAACCCATAAAGATTTGACTACAGAATCCTTAAAACCTTTTTAAAAGCAAATGCTAGCGGTCTCTCTCTTTTGCTAATAATCTTCTGGAAATGAAAGGACAATAATAGAGTTTTAGATCATAGGATGGTGTAAGGACTGGGTTCTTCTCATCGTTGACGTCCTTTCCTTGTCCAAGTCACGGAGGAAGAGAGGTTGGTTTGTGGTCCCAAGAGCTTGTATCCTTCCCTTTCTATCTCTTCCACTTCATCCAGGAAACATTTGTGGATGGACATGTCGTTATTAAGATCATTGCCTTTCGGTTTACCATCCCATTTATTGCTTGAATGTCTATCTTTGTTGTCTTCCATTTACAATATTATCTGAGAAGTATAGAAATGCTTCTGGGTGTGAGGTTGAACAAATTGGCGATGTAAAGAAAATCACGATGGTTGGAACAGACCGTTAATCATTACCAAGAATAGGTTCATAGTCTCTCATCTGCTGGTTGCATTCTCATGTACTTGTTCACTTTGCAACCTTTCTACTTGTTTATCTATCTTCCCAATCTCTCTTTCTCTCTCTCGCGTTGTAAACGTTGGAGGCATCTGGATGGGGGGAAAACCGGGGGGTAATAACAAATATGAAGAAGAGGAACTGGCTAACACTCCTTCTGCTCTCCCGTCTTTCGCGGCTATCAGGATTAGTAAGAATTACGAAAAAGGCCTATGAAGAAACATAATAGATACATAAAGAAATAAATCAATAGGCAAATGACAGAACCAAGAACATGAAAGTAATAAAGAATGTTAATAAATGAAACGGTTTATTGGGAGACAAATTATTCTTGTCCATCAAGAACCCTCTCCAACACAGTGAAAACCTAGAGTGGACAATGGTGGATAGGATAGAAAACGCAATAAGATAATAAAACGCAGTAAGCTATGCGATTACAAAGATTCTGTAATTATTGCCTTTAAATTCACCCCGTGACCACTTCATCCCATTTACACAAATATATTGGAGAAGATATTAGTGCATGATGAAGAATAAAAACAAATTATAACCATAGATAGTTTGCTTGACTCTGAAGAGGCTGTTGGTCTTTACTCATGGAGCTTATTTATTTGTATCTTCTTTCTGCTTTTGTTCTAGTAGAATTTCCTTGCAACATCTCTCACTCACTTCCTATTTTATCCTTAGATATGTGCAATATTCTTGAGTTTTAGGTGAGAATGAAAAGGATATTAATAGTTCAAAGTTGCTGGAGAAGGACGGAACACTATTTACAAAAGGCTATTTATTTACTAGAATCTCATGAGTAATGTTAACTAATTTGTATCGATTGGGGTTTATTTCTCACCTTCTCTTTTAAGGGGTTTCCTTTTGCCTCCCAAGCTAATACTTGTCAAATCCTACTGAATCAATCTTCATCAATAAAATCATGTTCATCGCTAGAAGTGACCGAAGGAAGTTAATAGTTTTCTCATCAGAATATTGCCTGTCCAAATAGAGTGATGAATGAAGAGACGCTTAACTGTTATTATTGCTTAAGTGACGTCTCACGGACAGGCTACGTCTCCAGACCCTTTTTTTATATCTCTCTGATTGTTCTTTCCTTTTATGTTTGTTTGACCAGCATTTGTTTACTATTTACTTCTTCCTCACTGACATTCGATCTTCTCTAACTCTGTTATCTGTTACTGTGGCTTTAATCATTTGGTTAACATTTTCCTCTTTCCATTTCCATGCTCTATCTTGGTGAGCTAGCAAACGTTTAATTTAGAAAAAATATGGAAGTGATAGATAGGAGGACATCATTATTTGTTTCTATTAATACTACTTCACGAAGGTATACCGTGTGCTTTTATCACACTCTCTCACAACCAAAGAGAGGATGTTCATCTGGTCTTCATCACCCCTCACCCTTTTTTTCTATTACTACAAACTAGCTGGTTCTTTCAGGGTGGGGCATGCCAAGACATTCCTTTCTACTCTTGGGATTGCACCAAAAGAGTCCATGTGCAACAATGAGCCGTTCTGCTCTTGAAGGCGCGCGGCGGCACATTGTACGTAATCTTCCCTGCCACGCCCCCCGCTACTTCTCAGATCTTTTGCCCCAGTTGAATCATTATTTTCTTGATCATCGAGCTGCCACCCCCCCCCCCCAAACCCCCCCTCTACTTTTACATTTGTGGTCATGCGGTAGGCCCCCCCCCAACTTCCCCGCCACTTCAAGATGTTTTGCCCCTAATTGAATCATCACTTTCTGGATCATCATGGGGGAGCCCCCCCAACCCCCCCGCTATTTTTAGATGTTTGGCCACAATTTGAATGCTCACTTTGTCGATCATCGCGGGGGGGCTGCCGCCCCCCCCAACCCCCCCGCTACTTTTTAGATTGTAGATTGTACGCCCCCTCGCTGGTTTTTAGATTTCTTGCCCCTAATTGAATCATCAGTTTTTCGATCATCATGGGGGGGCGCTGCCGCCCCCCCCAACCCCCCCGCTACTGATCCAGAAAGTGATGATTCAAAAAGGGGCAAAAAATCGATAAGTGCGGGGGAAGTTGGGCGGGGGGCTGCCGCATCACGATCGAATGATTCAATTAGGGGCAAAAAATCTAAGGGGCAGTTTTAGATTTTTTGCCTCCTCGCTGGTTATTTAGATTTCTTGCCCCTAGTTGAATCATCAGTTTTTCGATCATCATGGGGGGGCTGCCGCCCCCCCCAACCCCCCCGCTACTTTTTAAATTGTTTACCCCTAATTGAATCATCACTTGTTCGATCACCATGGGGCCCCCCAACCCCCCCGCTACTTCTCGGTTTTTTTGCCCCAGTTGAAACATTATTTTCTTGATCATCATGGTGGGGGGCTGCCACCCCTCCCCCCCAACCCCCCCGCTACTCGCCCAGACCATCGCAAAAGAGTAACCCCGCAGCTACAACACGTGTGATGAGACCGTGTCCGTGCGCGTGCACTGCGTGTTCCTTTTGATACACACGTTTCTCAGTAAATGCAGCCCTGAGTGCATTAAGTTTGTTCTTGATGGCTAAAAAAGTTTTTTTTGATTGCTAAAAAAAGTTTCTTTTTGATTGTTAAAAAAGTTTTTTTTGATATCCGTCCCGGTTGGTGAGAGGATATGTGCTTCCTTGTGAAAGAAGGCATGCAAAAAGACATGTTTTGGGTGAGAGGATGAATGAATTTTCTGTAGAGAAGAGTTATTGAAAAGACATGCTTTGTGTGAGATGATGTGTGAATATTCTGTGGAAGGGCCTTTGAAAGAAGGCATGGTTTGTGTGGGAAGATATGTGAATTTGCTGTGGAAGAGCCATTGAAAAATGGCATGTTTTGGTGAGAGGATATGTGAACCTTTGTGAAAGAAGACATGTTCTGGGTGAGAGAATATGTGAGTTTTCTGTAGAGAAGAGTTATTGAAAAAGACATGTTTTTGTGCGAGATGATATGTGGGTCTTTGTGGAAGAGTCAGGGTTACAGTGATTCATAAAAGTACAGCAAAAGACAGTACATATCATGTAAAACCACCATGTATGCAACACAAACTGTCCCAGCCATAGCCTGGCTTTATTCTACACAGGGATCCCTTTCCTTGGCAACTCTTTCACATATGCTGCCTTTGTTTCATTGAAAGAAGACATGTAAAAAACATGTGTTGGGTGAGAGGATGTGTGAATTTTCTGTGGAAGAGTCTTTGTGTGGAAGGGCCATTGAAAAAGGGCATTGGTCACGTCCACGGCGTCTTTCTTCAATGAGGCAAACCTCCTTCCTCTGGTCTCCGAGTGTGCAAATCTGAGCTATTCTTCCTGGTCAAAGCACATCTGAACCAAGCCCAAACCTGGGTACCCGGGGGGGGGTAGCATATATATATACACATGCATACATAGATTATATATCCATATATATATATATATATGTACACATATTATGAGTATGTACATATATACATATGTATGTACAGATCCAGACTCGATAAGAACAAGCTTTATTTGTACATTGTTGTGCATACGCCCCTATTTGATGTTTGAGTGGCTTGAACCAGAGCTCTGTCAGTTTCAACACAGAGCCTGGTGCTGCGAAACTCCATGTATCAAAAGGCACCTGTGTTCAACACGGCTCCTTTTCGCACCATCCGCGAGTACCCCTCAGATCTCGATGGAACCCAGAAAGGGGGTCCCCAAGTTGCAGATTCCTGGAACCATGGTGCTTTAACTAGTCCAAACAAAAATGGTAAAAGAGGTGGTTCCATGCATAGGTGTCCTTTTTAGGTGAGCCTGGATAGAAATAGAGGGCCCTGGTTTAGATGTGTTTTGTTTCATTTACCAGGGCCATCTATTTTTCAAAAAGGCCACCTATGGTTCCATGTTGATTTGGGGAGTGTTTCTTAGGTTCTCCTCCAGCATTGTCTTCAACGTCACCGCGCAGATGCTTCTCCGCAACCTGCCCAGCGCGGAGGCGGAAATGCGGACATGACTCGATGTCCTTGGCGTAAGGAGGCTCTTCACCTCGGCAGGTCTTCTTTTGAGGTTCTGAGGATACCCTTTCATGGGGTTGGCTTAAAGCAAAAAAAACGAGGAAATCCCTCCCCCCCCCCCCATTTTGTGACACATGCCCGAATCGCCCGCAGCTTAACATGGAACCCAAATGCCCAATGTTTTCCGGGTCTTCCAGGACCCTGGTTCAGGTAACCCTTGGATTGGTGGTTTTGTAGCGGGTACATGGGAAATCCCTCCAAACCACCCAACCGCCGATCCAAACCAACAGCTGGACCACTGGTTGCCACGGAGCAGCGATTTGTCGCCTGAAGGCACTGCCACATCTTCTGGGTCAACCATCGGGTACCACCAAAATGCGTTGCCCTGGTACCACTGTTGCTCACATGAAATGAACAGAAGGAACCGCAACAAGAGGCTCTCCAGAATGACACTTTAAAAAACACATCCTGAGAAAGGTGTTTGTTGGGCCGGTTCCGTTTTATTGTTCCGTGCATAGTTCGGAGCATCCGTGCCGTCTTTTCCGGCGGCCGGCGGCAGTGGACAGTTGTTGGGTTTCCGAGCTTCGCGTACAACCGCGAATTAAACAATGAGTGATGAGTTGGTTGCCGTCATTTTCTCCCCAAATATGCCTTGTTCCTTCGCCCGTTTTGAATCACACCTTTTAGCTCACCAATTGGCTCCCTGATTTGGGTCTGTCTTTTTTGGAGGGTACCCCTTTTGGCAGCTTTTAAAGGAACACCGAAATTTGGGCCCCTAAAAGACACACCCACTTGGTGAAGCTGCAGGACATGACCATCATTGAGCTTATGGTCACGGTGCTGGTAGGCCGGCTCGTTGGCCAACTAGCTTTTGAAACGGGTTCGGCATCCCTTTGAAAGGCACGTGGGCGGCTTGTGAGTTGCTGGGGATACAAAATGGCTAGCCCGGTTTACCTTGTGGTTTCCCTACACCCCGAAAAAGGGGACCCTCAAAAACGCCTGAACGCCGAAACGTTTCGGCCCCAAGGATCCAGCGCCAGCAACCTCAACACGACATGTCTCACATAGAGCGCAAAGAGTTGTGTTCACTTTGGCTGACGGGAGCCAATGCGACTTCATGATGAAGTATCCCCTGGACATTTGTGTACCATGCATATATGTTTTAATGTTGTGTTCAGTTTTTAAATCACCATGCATTGGGTTGGGCTCTTGTAAAAAAAACAACAACATACCCAATGCATGGTGTTTGTTAAACAATCCAATGCCAATCTCAAGCGGGTATTGCACACAACTCACATAGGAAGACTCTGCAACTCGGTGACGGTAGCACCCCGCAAACTCGCTTGGCCATACTGGTGACGCTGGGGATGTTCTCGGCAAGCCGACTCCTACCACGGCTCCGGGGAAACCACGTGTCAACGCTGGGCCCCAATTTGTCCCCAGTTAGGTGAATCGATTTTGCACAAAGAAGCATGCACTGGAGACACAAAACAGGTCTCCAGAAAGTCTTTCAGGCCATTCATGTTAATAGGGAAGCCCCCAACTTAAGTGGTTGGTGGACATGAATTCCAACCTAAGTTGATGTCCACCTAGGGCTTCCTAATTGCAATTAATGCCCCTCTATTCTCAAGCGAACCTTCTCCACCGCAATCGACCAGCGTTGGACGAAGCGTTGGATTCGATATCGCGTTGGTTTCAAAGTTACTGTTGGGGAGGGTCGTTTCCCTTTACCATTTAGTAGGCGACTTTGAGAATGTCCGTCTCAGCTACGGAAACGAACACACTCGCCCCATGCCCATTCATACATAGGTCACTTTGGTTGAGTTCACAGGTTTCAGTTTGCGGGTTCTAATCATTTGTCACTGAAAGGAACCCTACCTAGGACTGCAACCCGGTCCAGATCATGGTATACTCTGTAAATGTACACATCCTTCTCGTACTTAGTATCATGCAAAGGAGGCCGGTGTCATTTCTATAATTACTGCTCAAAGTTTGGGCTCATGACGAGCTTGCGCCAGTGCAACTTATTCAATCTGCTTTGCATCTCTTTTTGTTTGCAGGGAATTGACCGTTTGATTTGGTGTCCATCAGTACGTTTCAACTTGTCTTAGAGACACCTTTGGTTGGTGCCATGGCCGTTGCTGTCCTTTTTGGTCAAACTGAGTTGAGCATTCATGCTTCGCCGGTCTCTGGTTCTGACTATTTACCAGTGCCACCTACCAGCCGCGACCTTCACATGCGAGGCGCGCTGACGCTGCCGCCCCGGGGGCACCGGCTGCTTGCAAAGGAAGGCGCGGTCGTAAACTTGGAGCGGTAAGACGAGCCTGTGGCTCACCTGAATAAATCCAGGTCACACATGAAGGTCCCTTGGATTCGTGATTTCAGGTTTGTTTCTTGTTGGCCCAGATTCGTCGACTCCGCCGGACGAACAATCAGCTGGCCAAATCTGTGCCATGGTGCAAGTGTGGTGCAAGTCCCGTGGGTTCTTCGGTTTCCGTGGATCGGACGTGGGGGAGAGAGTCACAAAAGCTGCATGGTGCGAATCTGGGTCTCGGGACGCGGTTGGGAGGGTTGATGTTCAATCCTTGGGACCGAGAGCAACTACCAAGCTTCAGCCGGCTTTGCCACTGTTTGGACTGGTTGGGCAAGAGGCCCTCTTGGACATGCGACTGAGATCAACTACCAAGCTTCAGGCAGCTTTGCCACTGTTTGGACATGTTTGGACTGGTGGCACAAGAGGCCTTAGTCTTGGACATGCAACTGAGGCAAGCATTGGAAACTTGTTTGGAGTAGGACTATTTGAGGGCGGAGGTCTGACATGGGTAGCTTTCCTTGTGCCCCGCTGTGAAGCCACCAAGCCCCTTTCATGTCAGCCAACAGCTGCGACTTTGATCAGACTGCCCAGATGAATTTCCGCTGAAGAGCTCCTTTTCCTTGGGCCTGCTGCACCTCTTCAATTGCAGGCGCGGGAGAATGATGAATGCAATAGGCACAAGCCGCCGTGACCACATGGATAGCAAGTTGCACATTCTGGCAAGGGGCCTGAGATCGGAACCAATGCGAAGCCATTTTTTTGTTTTTTAAACGTTCCTGGGTTGACACGACCAAAAAGGGTGCGAGCAGTCGTTGGTCTTGCTGGGAAGCATTGCATACCGATTCTGGTATTCGACTTATTCTGCGTGGGGACAAGTTCAGTTCGATTTCCTTGGTGGTTTGGGGTTCCATGGGGTTCCTTGGTTCGATTTCCATGGTGAACTCTGTTTGTGGGGTTCCACTTGATCGAAACTACCGCCTTCCTTGGATGTGGCTAGCGGCTCTGAGTTCTGCGAATTTTCATGGCTTTGGACATGGCCCTGTGTCTGGAAGTGGGAGGCCCAGTTTTACCCTTGAGTTTCCCTCTAACCCAGCCAAACAAAAGGTGCCCGAAGAAAACACAGCCCAAATGAGGTGACGCCAGGCATTCGATGCCTTGGGCCCTTCTTTGGTTGACGTGGGGGGGCCGTCGATGTCCTGCGGACATCCGCGCACCGCGGGGTTGTTTTGCTTTTGGTGGTCGGAGGAGAGGAGTTCATGCCATGGTTCTGGGGTCGATTTTTTTGAGTGTTGCTAGGGGTTATCAACGTCAGCTGCTGTGGGTATTTCCCTTAAATCTACTCTACCTCTTGAGGGGCACTTTGATGATGGTACAAGAATGAGGCCAGTGGCTATCAGCGCACTGGGGACACTTTCCAATTGATCAATCTGAGTAAAGTAAAGTAAAGTATACGAACTCACCAACCCAAGGTAAGGGTTCCCTATGACAGGAACCTGTATCAGTGGTAACGTCGCAAACCCCCCCTTTGTGAGGTGGTTATTTTCGCAGACCCATATCCAACATCCCCTACAAAGAGATAAAGCGCACGCGTCTCTCCCTTTTACACATTTCGTCTGGGGCAAGCCCAGCAGCTTCGTGGACGGAACATTCGTCTTGTGTGTGTGTGCGTGTGTGTGTGTGTGTGTTTTCGGGGAACCCTTTTCCAGGGATTCGGCAAACGAAAAGGTTCGAATCCAAAGAAAGAGTTGGCCATTTTGGGGGGTCCTATCAGAGCCACAGCTCCAGGAGCTTCGTCTACAGCTTGCAGTTCATCCCCACCTCCCTGGCCCAGACCATCCGGGCCACCAACCCAGCGCCTCGGAGCATCTGACGCCGCTGAAAGCGGTGGTCTGAGTATGTCTCAGCTTGGAGCGAATGGTTTGTAGTTTTTTTTTTCTTCTTCGTGTGTGTGTAGTGTTTTTCATATTGTCTTGTCTTTTCTTCTTCTTTTTTTTTTTGGGGGAGGGGGGGGTTATATGCAACTTTGGTCTCTGGTTTCTGAAGCAACTTTGATGTGAAGTACATGTTGGTTTCCTTTGAGATTATAAGTTGTAAGGGATACTTTCAGCAATTTAGATTTGGAAACGTAGATATTACTGTATGTTCACAAAATTTGCGATGCATAACTGCATAGTCCATACTTTGATTCGATCGTGGGCCGTTGGCGAAACACTCAGGAATGTATTCGTGGCCGGTGAGCGACACAAACCATGACTGGTCAAAGAGGTGGATCCTCAGCCTCTGTGAGTCTTTGATGATGTCTTTGTAAGCTGGATTTCCATTTCGCCTGCAAACGATCAGAGCTTTCGGGTTCCAGCAAAAGACCCACTCCGAACATCTGGTCGGGCCGTTTCTGGATGATATTTACCAAGCTGCTTTAGTGGCAGAACAGATCGTCCTCACGAAGATGCGCGCAGTTACCCATATAGCCACACAAAACCGACCTTAAAACATGGTTGAAGGATAGTTTCTGTGGGACAGATCCATGTGAAGTCTGCAGACCGCAGGTATGGGTGGTGCTGTTGACCTTTGCGCTGGGCGCTCGCTATGGGCTGCTGGTGCTGTGCAGCCTGCTTCCACTGGTGGGAGGCCATGAAATGGGGGGGGGGGGGGCAGGAAAGAGGTGGGGCTTTTCCACGTTTTCGCAAAAAGGATGTCAAAAAACACAGAGTTGTTTTCCAGATTTTCGGCAAAAGGAGGCAGACAACCCGAACCAGCAAAGAGCCGGCAATTTTTGTTGCTTGTCCGTTTTACAGCAGAAGTGGACAGGGGGCCTGTTCAAGAGGACTGTCCGCCAACTTTCTTTTAGAGAGGGTAAAGAACCAACTTTTGGCTTTGGCTTGGGCGCTTTTGTTTTACAAATGGATGCGGCTGGGGGGAAAAACACCGGTGGGTCCCCCCACACCTGCCGCAATGCATGCTTTTTTGGGCCCTTGAATTGCACCCGTTGGTTTCTGTTTTTTGGGGCTGCCGGCACTCTCGATGAATCGGTTTTGGAGGAGTTCACTCAGTTTGAAGAGACATAGCTTTAATGAGGGTCACAAGCCAAGGGTGGCTTCCCCAGTTGTTTCCAAGTCCCCCCATTTGGATTAGAGGTTGGGCACACCTTGAAGACATCGCTCGGGCTCTTTTTGGCCAGGTTCCAAACGCCGATTATATATCTGGCAGTTGCAAGCTGAATCGACGTCGTGCATTGGAAAATAGCACGCCTGAATCTCTGGTCCAGGCTAAATTCTGTACAGTGAGGGTATTTTTTCTGCGCAAATTCCCACGAGCTCATCACCGGGTAAAACTGATCCCTTGGGATATGCCTCATATCCAGTTTGTGTTTTGTACTGGCAGCAAGCTGCCCTTTACATAGTGTCCATTTTGGTGGCAATATATCCCACTATGCCCATGGCTAGTGGTTTGGGGGTAGCATCTTAGATATGAGCTCCAAACCACCAAGCCAAATCGCCGAAGCGGAGGCTCATCTATACGTCGGCCCAATTGCCAGTTTTGGTTTAGTCATCGCCTTTACGTGTTTAACTCCAAAAAGCCACCAATCCAAACCACGAACCAAGGGGTACCTCAATTTTGCCAGGCAATGGCTCGGCGACGCTTTGTGCCCCATTCGGTTTAGTTGATTTCCTTTGGCCCATAATTTCATGAGTGGTTTCCCCTTGGCTTCCCTTTCAACCCCCCCAGGAAGGATACAAATTCCCCTTGGCCTCCCAGTGAACCCCCCCCCCCCCCCAAAAAAGGAGGCCGTGAACCCCCCCCTCCGTCCCCCCCAAAAACAAGAGGTACAACTTCGCCTAGGCGAAGGCACGGCCCGGGTTTTTGTCCGTTTCGGTTCCCCGAAAACCCGAAAACCGGTTCGCGCGAAGCGCGAGCGACTCGGAGGCTTCGCGCTGGCGGTGGGCGCCGAGCCCAGCGGCTTTGAGCCGCAGGCCGAAGCTCCGGCAGAGAGAGGTGACTTACTCGGGGGGTTTGAGTCATAGGTGAGTTTGCCCCCATTGAGTGGGTTTTGAGAGGGTTCTGAGGGGGTTTTGAGGGAAGCAAACTGAAGGTTACGCTCCCGACTCTGGGTTTTGAGGGGGTGTTGAGGGGTTTGAGGGAAGCCAAGATGGTTACACTCCTTCAAACATGGAAACTCCCAGAAGGCCTCTGTGAATGGAACCAAGGAGTCCTGGGTTTTGAGGGGGTTTTGAGTCATAGGTGAGTTAACCCCCCCAAGTGAGCTTTTGAGTGGCTTTGCTCTTCCCAAAATGAAGAACCGCATTGATTTTTATTTTTTTTATAACTATTTTTTTAAACCAACCAAAAATACACTCCCTCAAACATGGAAGCTCCCAGAAGGCCAGTGTAAATGCAACCAAGTCTTTTGTTCAAAGCTTTTAAAGGGGTCCCGGGAGACTTCCATTTAGCTTGGGGGAGGATAATTATTTGGGTAGTTTTCCATTTTGGGCGTTTGAGGGACCCGAAAGAAGAGGCGGTTTTTTGCGTTTGGTTGTCGTGCTTGGGTAGGACTTATTGTGGTGTTGATAGAACTTGTTTTGAGGCGGAAGCAGGTTGTTTGAATCATGCTGCTTTTGAAATGTTTTAATCTCCAGCGCGACAAACCGGGTCCTGTTTGTTGGGGGAATCTGGTCCGACCCTTCGCCTACCAAGGAGGATTCTTGTGGTGCGTGGTGTACCCCAAGCATGGATTGCGGTGTTCCCTTAGGTGTCCCTTTCAACCACCAGAAAGGGTACCCTTGAAATTCCTCACAACCGCCTTTCTGAGAAGAGGGGCCGCGCCTGCGAGGGTTCGCTCATTTGTTCCAAGTTTTCCATTTGGGAGTGTCGTAAAGCAGGGGAATCTTTGTTGGATGGTGCTTGAACGGAAAGCAACTTGGAAACACTCCGCGCTCCTCCTTCCCGCAAATTCCCGAGCCTCACGTGGGTTGGGTGGTTGGGCGTGCGGAGAAGTCACTCACTGAAGCATGGGATGAAGTTCCAGCTCAGTCCACGCGATTTGATCGAAGGAACGCAGGGCAACGGCCGGTCTCACCTCTTAACCCATGCAGGTCTCTCTTCCATCTAGGCCCCTCGCCGGATGTTTGTTTCGCGGGTCAACAAGCCCGGCTCACACAAGGCAGGAGAGCCACCTGTTTGCAAAGTGGATGATGGAAATGGCTGGAGGTTCCCAGTCTCGTGGCAGCAGGTTTCCTGGCGGCGTCCCCGCAAACCTTCTTGCCAATCAGAGGGTACTTTGACCCAGGCTGAATACACCGGTGGATGAATAAGGACCGTGTCCCAGTTTAGAGGCAAACCTTCACTTCCGGGGGAACGATCGCCTTTATTAACCCACCAGGTTGATTTATGCGGGGTCGACATTAACCGGTGCCTGGAAAACTATCGCAGGGCATCCTGGCGGCGGTCCTCTCTGTGAACGCGCAGGCGAGTTCAGTCCATGTCAGCGTGCGGGGCCCTTCCAAATGGCAATGTGCCACAATTTATCTTGCAGAGTTCCTGTAGTTGATTTCTTGGACAGACGCCTTACGCTTTGTTTCATTTGAAGCAGAGCTTTATCGACCCCAGGTCTCCTGTTCGAGGACCCACGTATTTGTTGGCCGGCTTCAAGCTTCTATGTTTCGTTCATGCGGCATTCTGGAGCCGAGGCCTCGCCGTATAGGAAGCGAGCCCCCAAAGGCCGCGGCCAATTCCGGGGGTGCTCCAGGTTTGAAAGGGACAAGATGAGGGCTGGTACCTGGAGTCTCCATGACCCTTTGAAAATGGGGTCATTACCCCAAATTAAGTTTTTGTTTTTTGCTTCGAGGGGTCATGGAGACTCTAGGTAGTTCTTTTTCTCGATTCATAGAAAAAAAGGAAACAACCAACCGCTGGGTTCAGAGCACAGGGCAACGCCACCCCAGCCACATGGCTCATTGGCTTGACATCCAGTCGTTTGAAAGATGAAACCTCCCGAAGTTTCCAGTCATGTCTCTTGAGGGTACTCTTCAAACACCGGACATGACACTTCCCATCATCTTCAGATTCTCCCCGTGTTTCAAAAGACGCCTCGTCTTGCCCGACGGGATCCGCGGGAGTCCTGCGGGAGGATCCGCGGAGTCCGCCCGCGGAGTCCGCCCGCGGGGATCGCCCGAGGTGTGCGTGAACCTCCTGGGCCAGCGCTGCATGGCGCGCAGCCGGGCCCGGGGCCCCGGAGGAGGCGAGAGCAAGAGGCGAGAGACCCATTTTTCGGCGCAAGGGCCAAATCTTCTTGGGGCGGGTGTCCTCTTTTTTCTTGGGCGGGTGTCCTCTCTTTTTCTCTCTTTTTTTCTTCCCGAGGGTTATATACTTTTTTGGGGGGGATTGTTTTGTTTTGGGGCGGGTTATCTTCTTGTTGTTCTTTTTGTCCTTGTGTTCTTCTTTTTGCGAGGATTGCCTTCTCTTTCTTTTTTTGGGGGGGTCCCCTTTCTTTTTTGCTCAGAACCCCCAAATGAGGTTCCTCCTAGATGCCAAGAAATGCCCCAACAGGTCTTGGGTTTTAGGGTTTAGGGTTTGGGGTTGATGGACACATTGACATGGGGAACGGGAAATGGGGGCTCAATTCTAGGAAGTCAAGAGTTAAGGGAAAAAGATGGCTTGTTGAGTGCATGACTGGTTTGTTTCCGAGACCGTGCCTTGAGGACCGCTTGGGATTCAGGCGCTAGTTCTTCATGGGATGAGGCTGTCAGTTTTCGAGGCAACATGTGTCAAAACCAGGAATTGCTTTTGGGAGGCGGTTTTAAATGAGAAAGCACGCAGTATGAAACACCACACACACACACGCAAGTTTGGCGAGGTTTCTACTACCACTTCCAAGGAAGTCGCACAAGTTATAGTCGGATGATCAAGGGTCATCACCCTTTTGGGACCAGTCTTCGTGTGGGGTTCAACAGTCTTCCTCTTGGCTTCCCTAACAACCAGATTGGGCGCCATCCAAAGGGACAGCCCCAGAGAACTGCTTGCTTGGCCTCCCAGTTTCACCAAACTAAAGTCACACAGGTGTCCGTAGGTTTGAAGATCCGTGGACAAACAAGGGGATGTCGAGGTCAAAGATGTTTTCCGCACATAATTTCGGATTTTTCGCGGACCAACGGTTTGCCTGTGGACAGCCCCAGAGACCTGCTTCCTCTCAAGAACTGAGGTCGAAGAAGTTTTCCACAGGCGTTCTTGTTGACTCGTGGAGCAACCATAGGTGTCCTTTTTGGTTGGTCTCAAAAAATAGAGGGCGATCCCTGGTTTAGATGGGGGTTATGCCCC
Organism: Effrenium voratum; assembly: GCA_963377175.1. Lineage (NCBI taxonomy): Eukaryota > Dinophyceae > Suessiales > Symbiodiniaceae > Effrenium > Effrenium voratum. Next base: position 221,700 of record CAUJNA010003340.1, read on the forward strand.
ATTTACCAGGGAAACCCAGCCATTTTTCCAAGAGGCCACCTATGGGAGCCACGGCTGGCCTTTCAGATGGCCGGAAGATGTCCACCGCTGCGCGCGAGTCGCCTGGCCAACGCTCCGAGGAAGGCTCGGGCCGTGCGCTGCATGCGCCGGGGGCCTTGGCTTCGGTGTGGGACCAGGGCGCTGGAGATGTCGTTTCACGACTTCTGCTGCCAGAAAACGTAAAAAGAAATGGCCCACTTCCTGGAGTTTATGGACTTTATCTCCACTTTTTGGGTTTGGACCATGTTCGCAAGCAAAAAGGGCAGACGTTGTCTGGCCGAAGTTATCGCAGGTCACTGGAGGGTTGGGCCGGGCCCGGAGGATGGTTCCGAATGCTAGCGACCTCACCGGGCGGGCGTGAACCCAGCTCGCCCATGAGGGTTCTGCTTGTTTTCAGAGGGTCCTTTTGCAGGTTCGGGACTTGAGTTGTTTGTTTTCACCCTCTTTTTCTTTTTCAACAAAAGCACTTCCCGTGAGAGTGCTTTCAGGTTTGAGAAGTTTGGGAAAGGCAGTTTGACCAGGCTTTGGCAGGAGATCAAACGCACAAACACCAACAAGCTGAGCATTTGGAGCTCCATCGAGGAATATCATCCAACAAAAGTCGCTCCGAACTGCCCTTGAGCCGGCCCATGCTCCCTTTTTCCAAAACAAATAGTTGGTGTGTTGGCTTTGTGGTGTGTTGGTTTTGTGGTGTGTTGGTTTTGTGGTGTGTTGGTATAGCGGTTGAGTGGTGGTTAAGTGTTGATTTTGCGTAAAGCAATGCTTGGTATTGATGTACTGCTGCGGGTTTGCGCAGTTTTGAGTTAGGGTCAAGCCAGAATTGGTGTAGCGCATGGCTTAAGTATCTATTGCTCTAGTGTTGCTCAGAACTGCTGAGTCTGCCATACTTGAAATGTAGCCTTAAGCAAGCCGGCTGGGGGCTTCCGCGAGCCGCGAGGTTTGAGGTGCAGTTCAACAGCTGCTTCTTCGCGCTCTGCATCCTGGTGCCCATTTGGCCGGGGAGCCAGAACTCACTCAGCGCGTATGGGTTGGTTGAGGCGCCGTACATCAGCTCGGTTCGTTGGTTGAGGCGACGAGGAAATTGTGGTGTTCGTTTTTTTTGGCCGGGAATGGTAGGGAAGCCGAAAAGACCCAAAGCGCAGGTTGGGGAGACACAGCCTCAGCTCGTCTTTTGAGGCTTCCCTTTTTGGGTTGGGCATGCAACAGTGGGGTCGCGGAGAGCCTTAGATACCTTTTGGGTGCCTTTCTGACAAGCTGGACAGATCACATAGGGGGGACTCACTCGAAATGCATATTTGGATCGGCTCACATGGATGGGGGTGTTTGGCACGGCTGTCAAGGTGCTGGCGCGTTTTTGCTGCAAGTGGACCCTACAAAATGCAGGTGTTTCCTCGATTTACTCGCGGCTGCGATGAATGTTTTGCAGAAGGAAAGCTGAATGCATACTCAAAGAGGCTTGACATAGTAAGTGGGTCGTACGCCTGGTTACCCACTCAGAAGACTTATAACTTACAACCATGGTAAGTGGGTCAAACCGGGCTTACCGACCACTTAATTAAGTACAATGCTCCTTTCCGGTCCTACGAATCCACTTTTTTCCTGTCAGTTGAGGCTGATGGGTGGAGGTGCCAGCCGGCTGCTGGGCCGGGACCTCGGCACAGCCCAAGACCCGGACGCCGGACGCCGGGCGCCCCCCCCAAACCCCGCCCCCACAAAAGCAAGATAAAGAGAAAGACACGGATGCACGCACATATATATATATATATGTACACATCAATGCCACCAAACCCGGAAAACAATCGAAAGCCCAGGTCGGCTATGCCCAAACCAATACATACACACCCCATACATACACTACACTGATACACACACACACGTGCCGTTCTGGCAAAATACGCATTTCCAGATGTATTTTGAAGGCCACATGAGTGATCTACCCGAAAAAGCGTAGGGTCGATATCCGGACATTCGTCGGCAGATGGTTCTACATGTACGTGCCAAACCACAAATCCGAATTGCCACATCGGGTAAACCGCCTTATTCTGCCTTATCGTAGCCAGTCTAGAAGGACATGTTGCGGGTCATGTTCAGCGAGAATCAACGACGCACGTGTATGGATATGTACACGAATGTATATATAAGCACTTACCAGCCATTCAGGTTGATCCTGACTCGTTGCATCGATGGCTGACGGGTGGCTTCTGACACCTTGATTCAGACCTTGGCCTTCGCGGTCTTCGCTTCTGGTTTTCCGCGGGTTCCTTGCGGCCTTGTTTCGTTCGCCCAGTCTCAATGTTTTCAGGTCGTGAAAAAAAGAGACCGCGAGGTCCCGGAGGATTTGAGATCGATCCCACATTTGGGCACGTGGAGTCCAGTCGGAGGCACAATCCAAATGAGGAGCACCGTGGCCACGGACAGACATAGTGGCTTTGAGGCTTTAAGGTGAAACCACAAAGAAGCCAGGTTTTTAATGGCCCCCGATTTTGACACATTGATATGCCCAGCCGATGTGAGGCCTGTTGACTGGCATTTTGTGCGTTTTGAAATGGACCGTTCGCTTCTACGCATGTTTCCTGCATTGAAGGCGTTGCCTGAAACTTGCGCGGCTGGAGGCTTTTTGTCTGTGGTGGATGATCAGCCCGGCGCTTGAAGGGATTGGCTGGGAATGGGCGGCGAAGACATGGCCAGAATTGGCGACAGCATTCATTGCTAGACAACATTCATTGTTTTTTTGGAGGGGCAAGCGGGGGAGAGCCGATTGCCCCAATTGCCCCACAAAACACAGTCTGTCTGTGGGTTCCATGAGCCAAAATCGTTTTGGTCTGCTTGTTCTTCTCATTGGCATCGTCTGGTGCATCAGACACATTCCAAACTGATCTTCGGTGAGCGAGTTCAGCTGAAATTGCTCTGCATTTGGAGGAGACACAGCTGTTGATGGATTGCTGCCTTTTCCAGGATGAGCCTGCGACCCCAGCATTCGACGGCCAGATAGATATTCTCTCTCCCGGCTGGCCAGAGGCTTGCGTGCCCTGAGCAAATGCCCATACCAACTTGGCACTTGACACACTGGTTTTCTAGAGTCCTGCAAGCGGACTCTTTGCGTGTTGTGTGTGACACGGGGACGGTCGCCACGGGGACGGTCGCTTCATTTCTTTCAGCGACATGGAGCCTTGAAGAGGTCTGGGTCCAAAAAATTGTGCGACTTCTTTGGGGTTTTAAAGGGGCCGTCCAAAGGCAGCGGGCCCGCTTCGTCTTCGGCTTAGGGACACCAGCGAACACCCCCACCGTCCGAACTCCGGAGGCTCCGGAACCGGATCCTGGTGCTGTCCCTGGCGGCGCCTTGGAACCGCGAGCGAGGCGAAACGCGCGCGCGTGTTGGCGTGGCCGTTGTGGGAAGAAATGGAGGGGGGGACCGGTGCCGCCGGCTTTTGAGGGGATTTTTATTGGGCATTTGCCAGGGACGCAGCCATCGCTTTCTTTCTTTTTTTTTGAAAAACCGGATCTGTTTCGCCTTGGATTCTGCTGGTTTTCTCCAAAAGGACACCGACAGCGAGTTTGGTGCCCGGATGAGTCGAGTTTAAGAAAGGCGGTTGCAAAAAACTGCAAGTGTCCATCATGCTAAGGGGGGCGCGGGTGGGTGGGCTGGGCTGGGGTTGGGTGGGGGTGATTTGACTTTGCACTGGGATTTCTCTTGAAATGGTTTTACATTTGAAGGCTCGCTACAATAGGCGGACCACACTCACGCACCTGAAAAATCAGGGCGGCAACAGGAGAACAGATTTTAGCCAGCTACAAGGGTAGAGATTTGGTGTGTTTCTTCTGGTGTCCCTGCCCATTTTTTGGGTCATGGTTTTCAGCGGGAGGAAAGGCCAAATGGGTCTATCTTTTGAGGGAACCCGCATTTTAAATGCGCGGTTTCCCTTTGGTGTCCCTTTCAAACAACCCCAAAAAGGGTACCCTCAAACAAAGACAGATCCAATACTGAGTTTCCTCTTTGTGTTTGGTGATACCTAAAGGTGCTTTTGTACAGAAATGAGGATGGTTTGCAACCCCCGCAACAGGACCTTGGTGGTCTCACATGAGGTTGTAGGCGGGGCCTGGGAATTTATACTATGAAATGGGCTGGGAGGGTGCGTATTGCTTCTTGGTCATTTTTTGAAGCATGTTGTCATGCGCCTCAGGTCAGGCACGTTGAACACTTCATGCCGCGAGAATCTTCTTGTGGCATTTAAAGTGGACAACCTTGGCGCCAAGCGAAAAATGGTGCACCTACTGTAGGTGGACAAAACTCTTGCACCAGTTGGGATGGATGAAACCGTGCAAATATTGGGATAAACTACCGGCTGGCTGCAGGAATTTGCCCACCCACACTATGACTGGCTTGGGTCGGTGTTACTAGCATGCCGCCACGACGCCACCTGAAATTCCTGTGGGTGTTTGTTGGGAGGGTACCTTTTTTGTTGGCTGAAAAGGGGAGCCTTAAAGAGAAGCCACCCATTTCGTGGGTTCCCCTAGAGCTATTTGAACTTCGCTGCGCAGAAAGGACACATTTCGCGTTTTCCAGAATGCAACCGCAGGTTCACGGTCAAAGAAATCCTGGGACTTGGCATTGGCACCTTGGAAGGTTCTCAGAGCTAGATGTTCTCAAGGCAAGGCGTGTCACCCATCCTCTAGTGTTAGGCCCAGTCGAGGGTTTAAAGATCGAGTCGTGGCCTCTCTCAGTGGACAACACTTCTTCGGTATGAGAAGAATCGCACATCCCCGCCATACGAGGCACAAGTTTTGGCATGCACTGCACGGTTTTTGTAAATATGGCCCAGAATCAGAGTTCTTACTTCGGTTGGGGCAAGAAGTTCTTGAGGCCATCTTTGTTCAAATCCCTATGACGCACACAAGATGACACCCACAACCACACACACACACACACAAGAGGTGCAAGTTCCGCCATCAATGGTTCTCTTCGGCTCTTTTTTTGCGCGGCTCCCAAGATGTTGTTTGGAGCCCGAGGACGGGTTCCTCTACTTCACGGAGCAGAGCGCCTCCTTCGCGGCCCTCAACAGCTTCCGGCCGCTGAACTTCGCGGTGGTCGACACCCTGAGGCCGAGTCGAGTCCTCGAGGTCGTCGAGTCGTCGAGTCGCGAGCCGGCCCTTGGTTTTGACAAGCGCGGATTGGGCTTGGGATTATTTGGAAGCGCCCAATTTCTACAACCAAGAAAGCCCTTTGCTTTACCCATGTCCGATGGGGATCGGGCGAAGGCAGCCACGACTTCAGCCGCCAACCAACCCCCTTCTACGGCCAATGGCTGTTTCTCAGACAATGGAGTCCCAAGAATGGCCCAAATGGTTTTGTGGAAACAAGACCAAGACCTGCGTGACCCGAGCTCCTTTAATTTTGAGCCACACCCAGTTGGGGATTCGGATTCGGATCCTACTCGGTCTGATGGGTGGAATGGGATGCTCGTCGCGGCCAGGCAAACCTTGATCGCCCTTACAGGCAAAGTAAAGGGACAAATTGGGGGGCTGGCGAAGTGATGCCCAAGTTTGCCCAACTGGTAGGGATGGTCATCACCTTAGGGTTTTGGACAACCAGTACAAAGGTTCCGGAGACCATGACCATGATCCACCGGAGCGGGGGACTTTCTTCGGGTCCCATTTGTGGTTTCGGGAAACCAAAAGGGCACCAAGAGTTCCTGTGCATTGTCACGGCCGCCATTAATTTATTTTTTTGGGGTGGGGTCCACCCAGGGACTGTCAGCTTGGTTTGGGCTTGGTTTAGGGCGGGTTAGGCCTGGTTTCGTGTTCAGGCACTTGGAGGTCCATGTTCCGCGCAAAACGTCGAAACCCGCGCAGCCCGGATGGCCGCGAGATTCGGGCTTCCAGGCGGCTGCTCATCGTGCTGGTGGCGGGCTTCTGGGTGCAGGGCTCTGCCGGGCGCCCCAAAACCCAAAGGTCTTCGGGATGGCCGTCCATTTCCCTTCTTGGAGTTTTGGTGCTGCCTGTTCGTCAACTTTTGAAGTGGATCCGCCCAGCGCCTCAGTCTTTTGGACGGAAAGCGACTTTGTCGCTGGAGGTTTCTTTTTTGGGGGAAACGTCTGATTTGCAAAACGCGAACAAGCATGCTAGGCTGCACCCAATTTCAAGGGTATGCTGGTGATGCTGAAGATGCTGCCTGGTTGGATTCCACGTTTTGTTTTTAGGACGAAACCAAACGTCCGGGTTCGGGCATAGTTTTCTCAATGCCAGGGATGATCCCTGAGAACCATCAGGTTAGTCCGAAAACATCAGAATGGCCTTGGGGAACTATTCATGATTGTCAATGCTCCTTGTATATACCCTGTCCTAGCATGGAACCCGACTGAAGGGGTGGAAGACGATCTTCCTTCAAAACGGGTGTCTTTTTTGAGGTCACCCTTTTTTTAAGGGTGGTTTTAACAGGAAACCAAGAAGGAAGCACTCATTTTGGGGGTCCCCTAAAAAACAAGAGGCACCCAAATGGACCTTCTGGCGGGTTCCGTGTCAGTGGTCTTAGGCGCTGTCTGCTTCCTCGGCGCTGGGTGTTCTGCTGGTGCTCACTGGCGGCGTGTGGTTCGCCTACGCCCGGGACCGCGAGGCGGGTTGGGGGGTTTGGGAGGGGGGGGGGGTTGGCGGGGGGGGGGGTTGGGAACCGGTTGGGAAGGGGGTTGGGAAGGTTTGGGAAGTCTTCGACATTACTCCAGGGAGAAATTGGTTGTTGGCAGAAAGCAGAAAGCAGAGTCGAAATGTGTGATGTGGGTCAAGATTATGGTTTGGAGGGGTCAGACGGGGACCTATGCGTCAGCCCTTCCAAAGGTGGTGAGCGCATGTGTTTGAGTTTGCTAGTTGAGGGTTCCCGAAGACCACGTTTGCCTCTAACCTATTGAGTTAGCACGTGTCTACAGCACATAGCCAGCAATACAGTGGATGGACGGCATCCTGCATCACTGGGAAACCATGGGAAACTGTTGTTGGTTGGTATGTACAGGGGAATCATCATTCCAGGGTTTCTTAGGTGGTGCAAAATGGATTTCGTCCACAGTATCATCTTTTTGGTCATCCCAAGAGGACCTTTTGGTCAACCCCCAAACTTTGCTTTCAAACGAAAGATCCCCAACTACGGGCAGGGAACACAAGAAAGACCCACAAGTCTAACAACTTGGAGTTCCAATCTGATCATTTGAGTCTGAAAGCCAAAGTCAAAAGCCTACGGCCATGAGGAAACCGAGGCTTCGAGTTGGAATTGACGCGAATTTGCAGAAACTGAAGTCCAATCTGCAGAATTTGGGGTGGATTCCCATGGTTTCCCGTTTCAGGTAAACACAGCAACCATAGGTGACCATAGTATATAGAGGAACCAGTGACAAAGCAATTCCAGCGGTTTCCGGTTTCTAGTGTTGTGGTGTTCAGCGGCTTTCTTCTGGTTTCCTATGGTTTCCTATGGCTTCGTTGGGTGGTCCTGTGCTTTCCCATGTTTCCCTATGGTTTTCTCGTGGTTTCCCATGCTATCCTATGGTTTTCCCATAGTGTTCCCACGGTTTTCCCATGGTCTTCCTCTGGTTTCTAACGGGAACCCAATGGTATTCTACGACTGGGCTTCGGAGAAGCAGGACCAGCGCAGAACCCTGGAGAAGCAGGACTAGGCGCTTCGCTCGCCTCGCTCAGCAGCGAGCAATTCCATTGGGTGGGGACTAGAGCCCATCCTCTTATTCCTTTTTTTGGGGGAAGGGTTAGTTGGGTTTCCCTTGAAACTCAACCAACCAAAAAATACGGGCTTTTTTTGCATGGCCACTGGGCATCTGAGTATATAATCCTTACACATGTTCGTAGGACCAACGTTGGCTTTGGGCGATGCTCACCTATAAAGAGTACCAATCAGCTACCATGTTAGGAGGGAGAGCTTTCGGGATTCCATGTTAAGCAGAGCTCCTGAAGTCTTTTCGCCAATTTGGCTCTGCATCAAATGGATGTGACTTTTTGGGAGATAACTGTTTCCTTGGTTGGTTTTCAACCCAACAAATGCAAGTGATTCATCAAACAAAGGCAGATACCGCACTGCAACCTCTGGGTCATGACTCCTGACCTGAGCAACTTTGGCCCCATAGTAATGGTATTTCGGGGGATTGCCTTTCTCTTGGCCCTGTCCACTAGATCAAGGGGAACCCATTAAAATCTTAAGTGGCGGGAACGCTCAGGTTGCAGTTCAAGCGTACAGCACGTCGACCGTTATCAGCATAACTTGCGAGACTCGTTGGGTTCCCCAATGTCGGCTTCTTATTTTGTTTGGGTCCAAATGGGTTCTCAGGGATTAATGGCATCGTCCACTTTCTGCAATATTTGGTTGATCAGGCGATAGGAGTGTCATATTGCTCAAGCAGCGGCACCTGGTGCTGCCACTGATCGCGAGAAAGCTCAAAGCCAGCCCGAAGCAAGCCAGTCTGAAGCACTGCGTGCTAAGAATTCTCCACCGAAACATACTTGGGTATGGCTCAAAATTCAAGAGCTGGGGTTACGCGGGTTTTAGTCTTTGGTTCCATTTACCAGGGTGCCATTTTGGTCCCACTTTTTTGAGCCACAGCCAGTTGTGACAAGAATGGGAGCAATGCATGATGTGGGGCTGATCATGTCTTCCAGGGAAAGGCAGAGACACATGGAGCTCGAAGCTGGGCAGGGTTGGTTTGATCCGACTGATGTGTATATGTATATACATATATATATATATATACATAACATGTATACGATATATATACATATATATACATATATATATATATACACAATGTGTTGTGGGAAGTGAAGATGTGCCAGGATGTGATAGGTTTCAGCGGTGACATTCAATTTTGGCAAAGGCATCGTTAGGTTCACCACAAGTGAGGCTTTGCGTGGTCCCTCAATGGACTCATCGCTGAGGGCCAGTACCCCGAGCATAGCCAAGAGTCAGGAGCTCAACATTTTGGTACGTGCCAAAAGCAGGGACCCTGTTTGGGATTCGGTTTAGGATACCAACAAGCCAACCCTTTGGGAGGGTCCAGGGGTTGACCGTGAAAAAGCTGATGATTCTTTGGCACCCGCAAAACACCTGGCCGCAACAAGGGCCGATTTGGGGGGACTTTGGCAGAGGCTTTGTCAAACGCAAACGTGGCCAGCTTCCACGGATGGACGACAGTGTGCTGATTCGACCCGCAGGCCCTTGCCGCGTTCTGGAGTGATGACGATTTCAGCCTTGCGATCAAGTCCGCTCGCACTCGGATGCTCTCAGTTTGGGGCTTGCAGGGGCAGCTCCTATGTTGAGACATTGAATGACCATGCCTAGGCCATGGACATGACTGAAATCAGCAGCTCCTTTTTTGACATCAACGGGTGCAGCGATGGCCAGTGGCCTTGATCCGCAAAAAGCCACAGCCACGTGTGAGGGACACGCACTCATGCGATCCTGAGCCCGAGGGAGACCTCGAGGCTGCGATTTTTTTCGGACGGTCCAGTGAGGGCCCATGTTGAATTGTTGCGCCCGTAGGGCCCCTGGCTCCGAAATGAATGCCACGGTGCCCTGCCTGGCTTCAGTAGCTTAGGGATTTGCAGCTTGAGTTTTGCCTGAGCCCGTCGCCTTTTGCTGGCGCTGTCGCCTGTCGGCAGTCCGGATGGTCCAATGATTCCAGCAGGCCTGCCAAGGATAATAACACCAAGCTCACTGGAACCCCCTTTGGCTGGTTTGGCCAGCTGCAGGTTTTCGTTTTGTGGCACAAGGAGGTGGTTTTGTTAGCCACACAAGTCCGTCCGTTTGCTCCAAGCCGGTCCAGCGATCAGACGATCGAGGCTCAGTTTTGCAGCAGCTGCACACAATGCACGATGGGTATTGTCCGCACTCAGCGCGGACAATTTGTGAATTTGGAGGAGTGAAGCTGGGTCCCTTAAAGTGAATACTTCGAGGGGGTCTTTTTCAAGATACTTCTTTGGGGCTGGGTGTCCCATTCAACCAGCATAGAGGGTCGAAACAAGTAAATCAAGGTGGGTGTTTTCGTTAAATGGACCCAGTGGCAAAGGCCTCGCTCCTGGGAATCCTTGAACTCTGATCCGGATGCACCCGCCCGCAAGAGGTCCATGTCTCGCTCGGAGCAGAGCCATAGGGTTGGTGCAAAAATGTCCGCACCCAGGCCCTGCCCTAAGGAAACCTAAAGGAGGTTGGTTAAGGCGCGTAAACATGTTTCAAAAGGCTGGCTCCTTTATGTACACTCTCGAAATCACGGCTTCTTGCGTGTTGCATGTGTGGCTGGGTGGGCTGAACAATCATTGCTGCCTATGTCGTCAATGCCACTCTCTTCAACTTCGGACCTTTGGTTGAGCTGACTCAATGCGAGTCTGCGGGCGGGAGCTGTGTAGGCACCGCGTCGCCGGGTCGCATCGGCGCTAAAATCAGTTGCAGCCGTGACGTATCCCAATCCTGCCCGTTACCGAAAATGCCCTTTGGAAAGTGCTACTTTAAACCATGGCCTCGAATGAACTTATTAACGACCATGCTCATTTCCTTGGTGCATGCATCACACTCAAATCACCCTACTACACTTGTTCACGACTCCATGCTGTTGAGCATCTGAAGGAGGTTGGCACTCGGAAGATAGCGACGGTTGACACTACACAATCCCCACCAGCAGCAAGGTTGTTTAAACAGTTTGGTGGCTTAGATATGATGTCATGGTTTCCATGGGCTCCCCCACCCCTCCCCTCCCCCCTCCCACCCCTCCCCTCCCCCCTCCGCTCCCACCCCTCCCCTCCCACCCCTCCCCTCCCCCCTCCCCTCCCCCCCCTCCCCTCCCCCCCGTCCCTCCCCCCACCGCCCCCTCTCTCCCCCCCCCCCGCCCGCTTTCGCGGTGTCTCGACTCGGCGGCTTCAACAGGCAGAACTCCTTCAGGATGCAGGCCAGCATGTCGGCCTGGCGGAAGTTCTCGGAGGCGGGGGTGGGCTGCACCAGGGAGGCCCACGAAAATGGGCCGAAAGGATACCATTTTTCTGGTGTGCATGTGTGTGTGTGTGTGTGTGTGTGTGTGTGTGTGTGTGTGTGTGTGTGTGTGGGTGGGTGTGGGTGTGGGTGTGTGTGTGTGTGTGTGTGTGTGTGTGTGTGTGTGTGTGTGTGTGTGTGTTTGGATATTTGGTTGAGAAGATGGATCAAGACAATGTTTCAGATGCAGTGATTTGATTTAACACGACGAAGAAATGCCAACTGATTTAGAGGATCCGAACCCTTGTAAAGTGGGTGTTTTTGGTTGTATCCTTTAATCAATGAAGCCTGAAGTTGGCGCGGGTGTGGGCTTGTATGCGTGTACCTTTGACCTTTACACTGCTCCCTCAGGCACACCTTCACGCTGTTCAGGCTCAGCGTGATGATAGGCTGGGGTGCAGAGGGCACGTGAATAGCAAACATGGTAGCTCTCAACACTGCCGAATTGCCACTTTGCGTTGGTGAATGTATGTGCGTGCGTGTGTAGGCAAGAATGCAAGCGCGCGGTGGCTTGCTTGCATTGTGTCGTGTCGCGTTGTATCACGTTGTGTTGTCTTGTGTTGTGTCGTGTTGTCGCGTATTGTGTTGTGTTGTGGTGTGTCGTGTCGTCTCCTGATTTCAGTGGCTCCAGATGTGCAGATGAGCGGCACAGCGCGCACGCTTTAAAGGCTGCCCCGTCCGACTGCCAGGGTGGATCTCAGCATCTTGCCGGGAGCCGCATGGGTCGCAAGAGGGAAGGAGGGAACCCCACAAATTGGATGCCTGTGAAGAGGGCTCTTCTGGCGAACAGGACATCCCTTTTTGTTGGTTCCATTCTGATTTGGCGCTGGGTCAAAACCTATGGGATCCCATTTTGGGGTAGGTGCACCAACCAGTTTGGTCTATTTTAGTAGGGATTGGGATGTTCACTGGGGGTACGGGATTTGACCCATGGCCATTTTGATTTGGAGGGGAGTATTCCTCATGATTTGGTGAGGCCGTGATACCGGCTTTGCGCGCGGAGCTGCGTACAGAGAGCACCCAGCTGTCTCATAAGGCGCACAGGTGAGGATGAAAGAGTCTGTTTACAATTTTGCACTTGTCCAGGAGTACTCATGTATTCTCACTTTCGATATTGCTGCTTGTTGCAGCTGGAATGACATGCGACAGATTTGTGTAATTACCAAAAGACATCTGGAAGATAAGTCAAATTGAGGCAGTAAAAACCAGGTCATCACTTGAATAGTACGGAACAGTCCCAACCACGAATAGGTCCAGCCGCCGTTTGGTTTCTTTATGTTTGGGTCGTAGGCTTCTGGAATACCAGTTGGCTGTGGGTCAAAAATAGGTACCCAAAATGGACCCTGGTAAATGGAAACATGGACTAAAACCTGCGGTCCCCTGGTGGTGTAATTTTGACCCATAACCAGTTGTTGCTTGTGTCTCACGCATCAGAAAACCATGTGGCTGCCGCGCCCAGTCGACGCTGCACCTCCGACCCAGCCATCCCGGAGACTCGGCCTGCGCATGGCCGCCATCTTTTTTTGACATGTGGTTCACAACTTCTGGGTGAATTATAACGACCTCACACGACCGAATTCACCCCAAATGGTGGTTTAGGTGGGGAATAGCCCCCCAAGCACCGCAAGTTTCAGGTTGGTGAAATATGATAGTTCACCCAGATAACTTGCTTTTATCTTTGCCTTCGTAATAACCGGGGTCATCCATTCGGTCATGATTTTTTGGTGCCCAACAAGCGAGTGGTTCGAGACCTGAGACGCCTCAATGAACTCTTCAATCCGAGTGGTCGCATTGCGGTTGCAACTGTCCGAGTTGCAACTCGGCGGCCGGCATACCTTTTTGGCAACGGTCTAGCCAGATCTTCCATGAGCTGTGGAAAGCTTCTGTCAGTGACGTTATCTCACTTCCTGAGTTCATGAACTTTAAACTTTCTGTGAAGACCATTTTAGTGGAGTTTGGACTTTTCTGGGCCATCCACTCAGCCAGTGAGTTATGGGTCGGATTGGAAAGATTGATGGATGCTTTTCGGCCACCCAGCCAAGAACGGTGGGGCAGGCGACGGCGCTTTGCCCAAGTGTCCAGGCGGAGAGGCAAAGCATAGGGCTCAAAATGGTGTGACCCCATACAAGTAGCCGTACTGATGGAGCTCCCAGGGGTGATGCATCACATGGGGGGAGCCCTGTCTAGGTCTCCCAGTAGTGCCCTTTTACCCTTTTCTGGGGGGAGGGTTCCCCTGCTATATAGACTAATACCCTTATTCTAACCTCACTACTGGAGGACTTAGCTGTACATGTGAAGTGCTTCATGAAGTGTTTCCCATCGCAGATGGGCTTGGGCTTCCGCCAGATATGTAGACATGTGCCCCAAGCCATGTGGCTGTGAGTCAAGAATAGGTACCCAAAATGGGGCCCTGGTAAATGGAACCAAGGACTAACACCTGCGGTCCGATTCCTGGTGGTTTAGTCTTGACCCATACCCATGTCTCGCTAGGAACAGTACCGGCACCAGATCAACCACGACGGGCACGCCGAGTCTGCGAAACGCTTCGTGGCGGCCACCTGAGTCTGGTAGCAGGGCGGGGGAGTCTGGGCGGGGGAGTCATGAGCCAAGCTAGGCGCATGCCGTTTGGTTCCGAATCGCGAGAGCTCTACGGCTGCAAATGAGCTTGGAACCCGAAAAAGGGGGGTCTTTCCAAAGGAGATTCCTCTTCAGATGAATCAGGTCTTCGGCTTCCTTGTCAGTCTTCAAGGGAGCAATTCAAATCCGTTTGTTTTTGTCAGGAACGCTCGATGCTTCAGGAGCCTGAACAATTTGAATGCGTTTGCGGGGATCCCACTGAGCAAGATGATCTGACCAGTGAGTTCCAGGTTTTGGTGGCTGGGTATGGGTCAAAGTTAAACTTGGACATGGACCGCAGGGGGTCCATGTTTGCATTGCCCCAGTTTGAGGGCTTCCCTATTTTTGACCCACAGCCAGCTCATCGTATGGCAGACGGCACTCTCAATGGATCACCGGGCCACCTGGGGATTCCGGGATCGGTGACGTGGTTCCTGGGTCTGCTTGTTTGTTGCCCCGGAGTTCCCCCAGTCCCATTGGCGGGGGGGGTGGGGCGGGTTGGCTAAGAGGATCCCAGCGCATGTCACAGGCCGGGGAAGCAAGCGGGACAAAAGCCGGCCGTTCAAACTGGAGAGGCGAAGTCTCGAGCCACCAAAAGCCGCGTGGCCTTTTGGGCAGTCATTTGGCCGGGAAGTGACAGCGTAGCGGTTGGGGTACATGGCCCAAGCTTTTTCGAGATTGCTTGGACATGGATGCTGGTTTCAGGTTTGGTCCCTTTTCGTCCACCATCCGGTTTGTCCAAAAGGACTTTTGGTGCGCTGCCCCCGGTTTCAGCCAGGTTCCTTACAGTGAACCTCAAATCCAGGGTAGGGCCCAATTTTCCTTGAAGGTGACTTTGCACCCGCGAACCCGTTGTTCGTTTTGAGGCGCACAAGGAGAACGAGGCCTGAAGCGTTACGCGAAGCGGAAGGGAAACCAGTTTCAGTCGACTTTGGAGGCGGCAGTCGAAGCGTCGAAGAGTCGAAGCAGTCAATGACAGCTGTTCAAATCGTGTGGCCGCTCCGTGGCATGGCTGTTGCTGTCTTTCGGGCAGTTTGGAGCGTCTTTGCGCGATCCGCCGGGCCAGAAGCAAGACTCCAACGGCAAGCCCAAGTTGGGGCCCGAGTGCAAAAGCCCTAGTTGGGCGCTCGAAATGTGCGAGCCGATTTGGGTGCCACACTCAAACTATCCAGCCCAAAATAGGATATTTGCACAGAATGGAACTGTTTTCAGTTTTTGCAGGTAGCTTGAAATCCGGCTGCGAATGTTGATGGAGCAACTTCCAAAATAGATTGGGCACGTGCCCCAAGGGTCAGTCAATGAGAATGGGCTGCCCATTTCGTGCGGCAGATGTCTTATGGCTGAGGGTTGCGTGGAGAGCACTATGTGTTCTTTGCAGAAGCTTACATTGGGCTCCCCAAAAGACCATTTGGATCCATTTTAGGCATTGCCGTTTGTAAGAAAGCTTTTGTTGCACCTGAAAATTGGGGTGGCCAAATATCCTCACTCCGCGAAAAGTGTTCTTGACTGAGCACATCCCGACAGCAAACAGCTGTGCAAAGCACGCCTTCTCTTTCCATATCCCTAGAAAGATCTCCAGTGTTCCCCTTGTGTGAATTGAAATTACAGGGAGTTTTGGAACATCAAGCCTTGGGCCCCGGGGGGTGGACACCCCGGCCTCCAGGTTGACTGGACAATCTGAGTATGGCCGGACGAGAACAAAGGAACCCGATGTTTTTGTTTGTTTGAATAAGCTCCACCCAACTATTTCTTTATTCCCATTGGAATCCCACTGTCCAAGCAGCAGTGGTTGGAGGGGGGCAGAGTGCTGCTGGTCCCGTTTTTGTCTCACTTCCCGAGTTTACGGACTTTATATCTACTTTTTGGGTTTGGACCGTCTTAGTGGTAAACAAAAAGCGCAGACTTCCTTTGGCCAATCGAGTCGCTCAGGACGTGAGTTGTCTTAAAGCAGCGAACCGGACCTTCCATTTGGTTAAGAATATATGTTATTCCCCCTGTTGATTTTACAGTGAATCTATCACTACTGGAAATCTATTTTTGTTATTTGTCCAGGGAACTTAAGAACATGGAGGGGACTTAGTGCGTTTCCAGCGTGAGGACTACGACGACGAGCCGAGCCTTAGAGAAATCCCACCGCCTCGAGTACAAGGCAAGGGCGCCGAGTACCGGGCTGGGCCGCTTACAACGTCAAAACGGAGATGCTTGAAGCATGCTCACAACATCCCCTGTATACTTTATACATCCAAGTATTGCTTCTGTTTGCCTGGATGTGTTGTGTCATTGGGTCCTTTTAAAGTGGATGGTGTGAACTTGGTTTAAACTCCTGGCCGTTTTAATAGGTTTCAATCCTTTATGACTCGTGTGGAGCCAAATGTCCATTCCTGGCCCCTCAAGGTGAACTTTAACGGACATTACCCATCATTTGAGGCGATGTCCTCATGTTTGTGGTAGGGCCCAGGTTGAAACAAACAGACCGTGGCCCCCTTCAATCAGGGGAAGCAGCATGAGGTTTGAAAGGGGCTGGACCCAACCCTGTTGAGTACTCTCCTGGTAAACATGGATCCCGTTTTGGGAGAAACCTCTCATGTTTGCGATGGCTTGAACATGGAACCAGTCGCGTGGCAGGGTCGAGACGGCTTCAGGACATCCGACCGAACGGGTTGCAGGTTGATACAGGAGGTGCAACCCAACTGGCTGTGACTTGTAATTGGTTCCCCCACACAAATGGCTGGTGGACACCACTCCCCACCTAAATGTACTCCACCATTTCGGGATGCCCGATAAAAAAAAAAAAAAACGCACATAGTCAAAGGGGCACCAACCCATTTCCTAAGCCCCTTGACAACTTAAGTGCCCTTTGATTCTCGCATTCTTTGGGGCGACTGGCAAAGCGTCCCAAGCCGGAATTTGGACTGGGCACACGCCCCATGAAATATGTGGGTGGCCTCAATGTGGCTCAGAAGTGCAAAACAATGACAGGCATTGAAGCAGGTGCCAACAAGACTTCGCATACCGTAGTAAATGTGGAGGGGGGCTTTGGTTCAGTTTGTGCCCCCCGCGCGGGAAGGAGTTGGCCACTTTGTTCATTGAGTTGCACGTTGTGGAATGGTTCGGACTGCTGGTTTGGCAACTTGGGCGCTTACCCCGAAGAACACTTCACCGCTACAGGTGGGTGTGGGCGTGTTTTGAGGGGGTAAGGTTTTTCAATATCAAAAGGGGCGCCGGGCAGAAGTCTAGGGGTTGTTTTGCTCCCATTCTTTTCAACCATCGTTCTTTTCGAAAACCAGCCGTTTTCCCTTGGTTTCTGGAGGTTTTCTAGAAAGAAGGATGCCTGGAAAGAATGGCAAAGGTACCGATAGAAAAATCAAAAGGGACGTCGGGCAGTACATCTTCAATCCAAGTCAAGGGAGGTCGTTAGAGCCTCGCAACAAAGCTGCCAGGCGCTGGCGAAGGTCTTGAAGATCATGTTGGGGTATTGGCGCCCCGGCAATTCACTGAGGTTCTAGGTGCCTGAAGATGAATGATCCTAGGCGTCCTTCTTGGTTGGTTTGGCTAGAAAATAGAGGGCGATTCCTGGTTTACCTGGTGGTTCAATCATCTACCAGGGCCATCCTATTTTCCAAAAAGGACAGCTATGTGAATGAGAAGGACGCGCTCCTTGAGTTCCTGGACTTTATCTTTTCGTGTTTGGAGCATTTTGGTGGTAAATGGACAGTTCAGACTTTCCCGGCCTTGCCCGGTCTGGTCACCCCCTTGCCAAAACAAACATCTGGGGGTTGTAGGGCTTCTTGTGAAATACCAAGAACTCTACAAGTGAAAAGTGCTGAGGGACTTGCCAATGTCTTCTGATCTTTGCTGCACAGCACAGCGCACAGCACTGCACAGCAGATCACAACACCACACACCACAACACATACGTGCGCTTGCACACACGCACACACGTGCACGTGGCACACTCAAACGCATGCATGCACTAGCACATGCCGAGTTTGAGCCCTGTGTTGAAAACATGCTCATCAGCATTTGGCCAGCCGAACAGAAGAGAACGATTCTCTCAGTGCAAAACTATTGACTCACTTCCTGATTTCCCGGACTTTAAGCTTTTTGGAAAGACCATGCTGGTGGCAAATAGAAAGTTTGGACCTTCTTGGCCCATCCACTCAGGAAGTGAGTTGAGCACCGGCTTCTCTATCTAGGATTCAAGATCACTTGAGTTTTCCATGTTGCATCCTTCGTTGCCTCTTTGCATGAGGCTCTATCGCGAGAATGGGCCCGTCGCACCTAGGCTCATCGTTCACTTGCTGGGGGTCCTCATCTTTTACTGCTACTTCCGCTTTGGTCATGGCCCACTACAGGAGAGTCGAGAGAGAGAGAGAGAGCAATGCAAGTCAGATCGGCAGGCCAGCTAATCCCCCAAAATGAGCTTGGCATGGGCAGAATGGTTTGGCTGATGCCCGGGGCTGATGGCCCTAGCCCTCAAACCTTGAGCGCGGGAACTTGGAAACTATTCCGAGGGTTTGTTTTGAGCAGACCATGACTAATCCCTGCATTCAGAATTTGGTCGACACATGAGCTGTCGTGATCACTGTAGCTTTCTTTCCCCTTGTTTAAAAAGGATTGGAGCCAAGTTGCTTTGTAAGTGTAGGAACACCTGTTGAACTCTCTTTTTTTTTTTGCGGGGGGGGAATTGCAGGTGTTGTTCTTCCTTGAGTGGTCCGTCAGGTCAGTCAGTTCCTTGGGGAGCAGGACTCACGTCACGACAATGATCTAGGTGCATGTGATGGCCAATACGCATCTGGCCTCTGGAAAAGTGTATCTCGAAATGGGACAATTGAATGGTTTTCATTTCAAGGCAAACAAATGGTGCCCTCAAAACACACAGCTCTCCAGAAAAAATACGGCCCTCCGAGAAGATAAACGCCCTTTTGTGGCATGGTCGATGACTGATAGCATACATTATTGTGTTCACTTAAAAAATTAAAAGGAGGGGTCCTTGCTGCGCCCGAAGAGGCAGGAAAAGGATCTGATCTGCCTCTTTGTGTCTGCAGACTCCATTTACACTATCCACAGTGCAAGAACCTTGGAGCCTAGACAGACATGTAGCAGACATCGGGTTACAGGCCTCTTAGATGTCCTTGGCAAGAAATCACAGCGCCTGTGGTCATTGGCTCACCCCTACAACGCAAATACAGGGTAACACCTTGGGTGAATTTTTGTTGGTCATTCACCAATGGGTGACATTGATCATTTTGTTGGTCATTCACCATGGGTAACCATTATAGCACCTTGGGTGACCAATGCTTGCTTTTAGGGCAGGAGCGTGTCTAGAAACCTCCTGGACCTCCAAAATGCAAGGACCCTCAAAGGGAGATCACCTCACCCATATGTGTGGCAATATCTGATTTTTTCCAGAGCTTGAGGGTCCAGGATATGTGTAAACATAGGGGCAGCCCCAAAAGTAGCATTCCTTTCGGTTTCCCTCCCCCAGACTAACATGGAAGCTCCCAGCACCCCTTTGGAAGACTTGATTTACAGAGGCCTTCTGGGAGCTTCCGTGGTAGTCTGAGGGAGTGTTCCCTTCAAACCCCGAAGCGGGCGGCAGGAGAAGTTCAGAGAGGAGGGCTTGCATCCCCTACCGCACGTGGCCTGGCTGACGCGGCCTTCTGCGCCCAACACTGATTTCTCTTGTGGTAGGTCGACTTTTTTGGTTAGTTTGGCCTGAAATGGATGGGTTCCACTGTGCTAGGTTGGTTCTATTGCATTTACCGGGGGAACCCATCTATTTTACCGAAAGGACACCTATGGTTATAACCATCTTCGCAGAACCCAATGGGTTTGGGCGCTGCTTTTCCAGACTTGTCCCTTGTTGGCGGTACAAAGATGCATGCTTTGCTAGCAGTTCCTTCCGTGCTTCGAGTTCGCGCCGCTTTTTATGATGGCACATCTCGGGTCAACGTGTTTACTATGGCAGTCATGTGGGGGTTGATCAAAAGGTCCTTTACATGGGATGTTGGGGAAAATCGCTAAAAGATGACAGTCGCCACTAGATGGAAGAAGTTACCCATATTTGGGGACAATAATATTGATCAACCCCCACAGACATCAGGCGCCAAGAGAAACCACCCAAGTCCTTGCCGCGCGGTTAGCGAGGCTCCGCCATCTGCCTCACTGGTGTCCGGAGGCCTTTTACCTGGCTGTGTCCTCCTTCCAGAACAACGGCCTGGCAGGGCCCCCGATTCGATTTGGCGGCCAAGTCGGTGGACCAGAAAGATGCCCTGGAAAGTTGGTTTTGGGCTGTCGGACTGTTGCGCCTGACGTTTGGTTCGTAAAAGAAAGCGGCGACAGCCCGCAATCCACTTTTTGCAGGGCCAAAGACCAACCCGGCGGGGTCCAAAGCTTTCCTGGGACGGCATACATAGCTCGCCTGGGCAGATTGGACTCTTCTGTTTGAGCGAAGTAAAACATATATATATATATATATATATGCACCCCCCCCCCTCTGGTTCCTAGGTTTTGCTTGATTTCAGCGCGCAGGCTGTAGAGTTTAGATTGTTTGCAATGTATTTTAAGCACAAACGAATGGGCTTGCAGTCCATCATGGCAAGATCCGAAATGTCCCAATATGATACCCTTTCCAAATTGGATTTTACTTCAACTAGAATTGGAATTCTGACTGTAATTTGGTTAGGATATAGTTTTCAAAAATGTGTTTATGCTCAACATTGCTCAACTACAGCTTATACAAGCAAATCCTTCTAGATAGGAGCTACATGATAATATAGGTATAGTTTCGGGCAAACTCCAACTAATCTTCAACAAAATAAGTTAGGAGTTTATTCCCAAATATAGTCTAAGTGTTAGATATATTTTAATACAAACACAATTCAATTAGCTTTTCATAATAACAATTGAATAGAGACTACTTCTCAAATTTAGCTAAACATTTAAGGGAATTCTACAAGGAAATTCGAAATAAGATCTGTGTTATTTGGCCATGGGTCAAACCCCGTACCCCCAGTGAACATCCCAATCCCCACTAAAATAGACTAAAATGGGTGGTGAACCTACCCCAAAATGGTACCATTGGTGTTGACCCACGGCCATTTATATCCTGGCCCTTTTGCAGCATAAGAAAGGTCCGACGGTGTTCCAAAAGGACAATTCAAGGGAAGAGAGGTTCAAATTCTAAAACTATTTCGAGTTCTACTTGCACAGGACAACAATATATTTTCTATCTCAAAAAGCGGAGGTAGTAGATGAGCAAATGTGGAGAGGTAGTTCAAGAGGGGGGGTGACGGTGTGTGAACATACATACATGTATATACACATATATATATATATATACATACACACGTATATAGTACCCCTAATGATCCTGCGCCTCTTCAGAAACTACTGTAAAATACAGTGCTGTTGAGCATTACACCAACCTTTGTTTACCTCCTGGAAAAGGGTCAACATGCTTCATAGCTAACATGAAGCAAATCGTCACCACAAGCAGTTGAAAGTTTGTCTAACTAATAACTTGAAAGTGTTTCCACTAGATCGCTAAGCACTTGAAAGTATTTTACCACTTGACGGAAAAAATAAAGATTGAAGATTACACAAGACACTTTCCTGAGAATTGTCAATCCTGGCCAAACCCAAACAACATTCAAGTTCTTCTCACACTTGAAAGTGCTTTACCACTGGATTGAGGATTCAATATCGAGGAGTGCACAAACAACAACTTTCCTGAGAATCATCCTTCCTGGTCAAACCCTAAAAATGATCAAGTGGTTCTAAAGCTTCGAACGTATTTTACCACTGGATTGAAGATTCGAGATTGAAATATTTCACGGAAAGCTTTTCCGAGAATCTTATTGAACATCGATAGTATTGGGACAAACCTGGAATTTCTATCAATTTTTGAAAAATATGGGATTCAAGATTCAAGATTCCTAGAAACAATATTATGTTAAATTCTTGAATCTTGAATCCCAGAATTACAAAAAACCATGAAAATCAAGATTCAAGATTCCCAGAAAAAGATCATTTTGAAATCTTGAAGCTTGAATCTTGAATCCCATACTGTATGTTTTTTTTAAGCAAACTTTAAAAATGTGATATTCAAGATTCAAGATTCCAAAATAATCTTTTTCTGGGAATCTTGAATCTTGAATCCCATAATGTTTAAAACATTTTTTTTTTAAACAAAAAATGGGACGCACGATTCAATATTGCAGGATTTCAGAAAAGATTGTATTGAAGTCTTGAATCTTGAATTCCAGATTGTCGCATTGAACGTCTCCCAGCAATCTTGGGTCCAGAATTCTTAATTGTAGAATTGTGGCACACCCCCGTTCCTTGGTGCCCAAGTTTGGCCAAACAAATGCAAGATTACATGAACAAATGACTGAAATCAAGCAACACCCAGGCACCAGGAGGGGGCATACCATATATATATATATATGGTCCCGTGTTCCGTGTTGCTACCCCCCCCCCCTCCTAGATGGGTCCCCCAAGACCCCCCCCCCGGCCCGAGACCCCGAGCCCCCAGATCCTGGCAGCCTGGCACCTACGGTCCCACCCCCACCCCGACCATCTGAACTTGCACCTTGACACCGGCACCCACAACCAACCATAAACCAACCCTAAACTAACCCTAAACCAACCCTAAATACACCCCAAATCAAACCCTAAACCAAACCCTAAACCGTAAACCTCGAACCTAAACCAACCCTAAACCAATCCTAACCCAACATAAACCAGCCCTAAACCAACCCTAAATGCACCCTAAATACACCCTAAACCAAACCCTAAACCAAGCCCTAAACCGTAAACCTCGAACCTAAACCAACCCTAAACCAATCCAAACCCAACATAAACCAACCCCAAACTAACCCTAAACAAACCATAAATGCACCCTAAATACACCCTAAACCAATTCTAAACCAATTCTAAACCAACCCTAAACCACCACAACCCAACCACAGGACCACAACCATAGGGGGGGGTACTTGTCTGACCCATGCCCGTGGGGGGGGGGGACTGGCAACGCTGTACCATATATACCCCGCCCCCCATGGACCCTCAGTATATATATATATATTGCAGGGAAGTGAGGATGCCAGTCTTTGAGCACTTCCCAGCATTTGAGGGCCTTGGCGTTTGGTGCCAGGTCATGACCCCGTCCTCGGTCATGGCTGGGCGCCCCAGGAGCAATCCACCGGAAACTGCGGGGCGGGGCGTCTGGTTTCGGGATCCCTGCCACTGATCGTTGGGACACCCGCCTTCCCAAGAGGATCAGGTTTTTTTTTGCTCAAGCCACCAATAAGGTCAGTTTGAAGAGAGCAATGCAGACCCTGCGACGAATTCAGCTTTGATCAGTGCTGAACAATGACAAAAGCCACAGAGACCGTGGAGTGAATTTGTTCTTCTTGCAAAAGCTGTTTCTTTCTTGCTGGTTCTCAACAGTCAGTTTTGGGAATTAGCCTGAGGATCCTCAAAGGAAATCGCCAGGTGTGGTGCGTAGGGGTCAGTTGCTACCGGCTCTCCCAGCAAGTCTTCCTTGACATGCACTGCCTTTGGTACGAAGTGGAGCGCCGACCAAACTCAAGCAGAACAGCAGAAGCTTAGAGCTTCACTCGCCGCGATGTCGGTGAGGTTTGATGCATCTTCTATCTCAAGCAGGGGGTTCCAAGGGCAGCTTTTCGTTTTTCTTCCTACTCGCATGTGGAAGAAAAACACCGGCCCAAAACATATTTTTTAGTTTCCTTTGGGCTTAACCCCCAAAACGGTAGAATTCCACCAAACATGGAACCCCCCAGCCAGGGCGACCCCACGACTGTTTTGCCCTTCAACCCGATCCGTTGACTCCGCCGAGGATTTCGTGAGCAGCCCCCTGTTGCTCAGCACCATTGGGGTGTCGGCCTTAGAAGCGAAGCGTGTGCCCGAAGGTTGACCCCATATTCATCAACCCCGGCTTAGTAATAGGGGGGTGCTTCTCCCTGGGTTTAGTGGGGAATCAGACCACTTTTGGAGGGGGACACCCCCCCTATTAATAAATTGGGGTTGATAATGTGGGGTCAACATTAATTATCATTTTTTAAGCTGACAGTTTGAGGGTCCAGGTAGATGCAGATTGGTAGAGCAGTTCCATCCATGACAGCGTGTGGTTGCCAGTTTCACTCTTTGCATGGTTTCAGGTGGACCCTTTTGATGCCAGGTTTTATGGGAGCCAGATACACCAGGGTCGTCGGCCTGGGCTCAGGCATTGGTGTGTTTGTTTGTTTGGTTGGTTGCAGCTTGGTTGGTCAAGTGGTGGCTGAGGCATCTATTTGGCAACAACCCTACACCTGTCCTAATCACCACTTCGATCAACTGCACTGAACAAACCCAAAGCGACCCACATTCAGCCAGCAAATCCGCCCCCGTGTCAGCCCGAAGGTACACAAGCACAAGCATACCTCAAGCCTTGCACCAACCCTCGTCTTCCAGGCCAACCACATTGGGCTCAAGCTAGCCCCGCCATGCAACATGGAAAGTACGCCCGCTTACTTTGACGGACCAGCCCGAACCGCATCGAGGTGGGGCTAGGAATGTCGTGCCCCTTTCTCATTGCTTTTTGGGTTGTTCATATGTCAAGTCAGCATAGCTGGAGCGCCAGCAAATCGGACGCTCATGCCAATCATACCAGCCATCCCGCATCTCTCCTTTCCAGAACTGTTCTAGGCGTGCTTTGGGTGGCCATATGTCAGCCCGCTGTTCGGCCTTGGGCATTGCTAAAAGACTTGCGATCGGTGCGAGAGATGCAGGGAATGAGACATGGAATGACTCCGATTTAAACCATCCAACTGGTGGTTTCCTTTACACTCTCTCAGACTAACATGGAAGCTCCCAAGACCCCTTGGGAAGACTTGGTTCCATTTACAGAGGCCTTCTGGCAGCTTCCGTGCTAGGCTGAGGGAGTGTAAGGGAATCCCCAGGTTCATTCCATTTCCCATTCCCTGCCTCTCTCGCACCAGCAAGAAGACTCCACCCCGCCTGTGCCCAGACCCTGATCTTGCTGGGCAACACGGGGCTGCCAATCATGGCGCGGTCCCCTGGAGCTCTGCACAAGCGTCCCGCACCGGATTAGTAAACCACGTTTATGAATATGGGGGTGTTCCCCTCCAAAAGTGGTCTGATTCCCCACGACAACCAGGGAGAAGCACCCCCATATTATTCAACAGGGGTTGATTACTCCGTTAACATGAAATCCAACATGGCTGATCCGACTCCTTGAAGCTGATAAGTGTTTTTTTCCCGGGGGAGGGAACAAAAAAAACCGGACCCAAACGTCGTAGCAAACAGCGGCTGTCTTCGGACCCCAGCAAGTGCCAGTACTTGGGTTGCTAGCTCGCGTGATACATGCCGCTTCAACAATATGTTTGTAAAACATCACCAGGAATGGGCAGATCGTGACAAACAACTTCAGCACCAGTGCTTGGCAAATGAACCTATTCCATGCTGATATGGTTGGCGCGTTTGTGCATGAAACACCAGCCTAAACAACCCCAGTGACCATCAATGAATTGTGCTGGTAGAAAATACCGTTAGCGTACCGTCCGATCTAGAAGCTGCAACGAAACTCGATCTGGCCTTTGAAAGGTTGTCAAGCCATGGTCTCTCTTTCTGGGTTCCGACCTTTACAAGCGCCACACTGTGGCTTTGGGCCCCACAAAGAACTCCCCGACTCAGGGTAGAGGCTTGAAACTTCTTCATCTATTTCTTTGTCCAGCATGAATCAGCATCTCAGTCCAGAGCGAACCGACTGAAACGACCTTTGTTGTTTCAGCCAGTTGGACATTAAAAGGCATTTTCCTTGCACAAACTGGCATGAACGCGGGCAGAGTCGTCCATTTGTGGCCTGCTCACGTCCGTGTTTGTTGTGGGAGAGTAGCTTTTGATTGCCAGATTCTTGTGGGTTTGTCCAGAAACACGGGGAGCCTCAAAATGATTGTTTTATTTTTACAGCAACCCCCACTTGGGTAGCTAGTTTCAAGTATTTACATCAGGTGTGCGTTGCCACCGTGTAATTGCAGGTTCTTTGGTTCATTGTTTTTTCCTTGCCAACACCATTTCTTAGGACATATTAGGACCTACCTAACCGGTTGTTTTTCCAAAGGCCCTCAGGGGCCGAGGCAAAAGCGGCTTGGGCCGTTAAGACTTCCTAATCGTCTTTGAGTCCTCCTTTTGGGACCCCGCACAGAGCCTTGCACAGAGCTACTTGCGCAGTGCAAAGCTACTTGCACAAAGCAACTTGCACAGAGCAGCTTGCACAGAGCAACTTGCACAGAGCAGCTTGCACAGAGCAACTTGCACAGAGCAGCTTGCACAGAGCTACCGCAACTTGCGCAGAGCTACTTGCACAGAGCAACTTGCACAGAGCAACTTGCACAGAGCAGCTTGCACAGAGCAGCTTGCACAGAGCAACTTGCACAGAGCAGCCTGCACGGAACAACTTGCACAGAGGAGCCGCTTGCACAGATCAACCTACGCAAAGACACTTCCACAGAGTGCGCGCGCTCGGAATAGGGCCTGCGCGAGCTCCTAGATCTGTGCAAGTTGCTCACGGTGGACAGGTTGGATTTGCGTTGTGAAATCAGTGGTTGTTCCTTTTGGCTTGCTGTCAAACAAAACCAAGTAGGAACAACTCTGACAGCCCACCAGCCCAACAGCCCAACCCAACAGCCCAACAGATTAAAATACCATGCCAAAAAGCTCAGCAACAGCCAGTAGCCCAGCAACCCAACAACAAACCCAAACCTTAATCCCTAAACCCAACAACAGCCCAAAAAGCGACAACAGCCCAACAACCCAGTAGCCCAACAACCCAAGAACAACCTAACCCAACCACAAACCTTGTCCAGTAGCCCAACAACCCAAGAGCAACCTAACCCAATCACAAACCTTGCTCCAGCAGCACTAGTAGAACCCAACAGTCAAACAACCCTGACAGCCCAACAGCCCAGTAGCCCAGACTTATTCCCAGCAGCAGAAGTGGGCGCTAACTCAAAATCTAAACCCGCGCGCACACATTCGCTCTCAACGTCCAGGATTGCACCCATCCACTTGGAGCCTCCAATGCCCCATGCCTAACATGAGGTCATGACCCGTGTGGGTATTCAAGTATACTATAGACCGCTCTTGGGGACTCCACCCCGAAAATAATAAGAATAATAATAATAAAGTAAATAGTAACATATGGCTTTCCTTATAGTTTCCCCTTAAAACCAACCAAAAGAAGGGTCCCGGTCCCTAAACTTTGGGGAACCATGGAGCCCATTCGTATTAGGTTCGTTTCATCGCGGCCTCCTGGCGTCGCCGGGCAGTGCCCGGGTGCCTGGTGTCCCCTGTTGGGGTTAGAAAGGAAACTAAAGGGAAACCAACGGCACAGGAATTCAAAATGGAAACCACCAAGTTTGTAAGTTTTCCTCATTCTGAGACAAACTCTTGTCAGCGTTGCGCAATAGAATGTCATTGAAGAACTGATGCCCATGCCTTTGTGTTTGGAACAAGTGGAGTCAATAAACATGTTTCCCAAGATTACCATACCTTGTTTAGAGGGAAATCAACAAGAGACCCACCTGGAGGGTTCGCAGATGTTATGAAAAACACCCCAATATGGTCCATCTCCAGAAGACCTGGTCGCAAACAGCGTGCACCTCCCCTTGCGCTCTTGTGCGGCATGCGGAAATTGGACGATGGGACCGGCCATTCTGTTTCCATGCCTTGGCTCGCAATCCGTTTGCGGCGCCTCCGAGTCCGTGGTTTCTAATCTGTTTCCATTATCCATGTTGTCGGCTGGCGCCCTGGCCTTCCCCGGCGTTTCTGATTTTTCGAGCCGCTTTGCATGGGTCCGACCCATGTGGCTTGAGTGAAGCGCCTCGAGGGAAAACGTGACGTGACGCGTTGGTTGAAACGTCCGAGGCCCTTCTCTGAGACCAAGAAGGTGCTGGACTTCCTGCTGGAGCACCCGCGGCGGTGCTTCACGCCCGGCGACCTGGACCAGGGGAGGTGGGTGGAAGGGTGGGTGTCAACCGGGAGAGGGGTGGAATGGAAGTTAGAACCGTTTTTGTTGGGTGTCTTCTTTTGGAAGGACACCCTGTTTGACAAAATGGATGGCTTTTCATTTGTTTTGCTTTCCGGGGTCTACGCTGGTAATATGTGTTCTCCAACGAGAAAGCACTTGGGATTCCCATATCTTGGGACAGGGGTCGTGGACATCCCTGAATTCCATTTGGGTGGGTTGAACAAGTGGTTGCCGTGTCTTTGGAAATTTGAGCATGAGTTGGTTGCCGGAGCTGGACCCTGCCATTCGATCAGCGGATTTGGGGCGGGGGGGGGGGGGGCGATGCGATTCGTTTGGCCATGCCTGCGAATTCGCAGGCACATGTTCCCGGCAGTGCACACCATGTGGCTGATGATCGTGGTGATCGCCTTGAACGTGGTGGGAACCGTGGTCATCCTGGTGCAGGTGGGGACATGCTTTTCACCGCTTGAAATAGATGGATTCCACTTTCAGCCATATTTTTCCCACTTCTGGACTGCTGTTTCCGCAAGCGCCGGGGACTCTACCCGTTCTGCAAGGCGAAGCGTGAAAAAAATGGTTGTCCACCTGGCCATCTTTAGGCCCCGTGACTGGTGTCCAGCGCTATCGGATTGGCCATGGGGTTTGTAGGCCTAAGACGGCCCCCGTCTTTGGTTCCGCTTAAAACAACACACGAGCTGGTCCTACTCTTTCATCTTGACTGCTATTGCGTTGGATCTTTAGACTTTAACGGTTTGGTTGAAATCAAGGGGTTTTCCACTAAACCCCCAAAAAGTTGAACTTTTTTCAGGGGGGTCAACAGCAACCAAGTCGTGGGGGACATATTTTTCAAAGTTGCTGGACATTGAACTTTTCACTGCTGTCAACCAGGACAACTTTTCTTGGCCCTGAACTTGCCAAACACCGGCCACCTCTTGACCGGCCCTCAAGCTCTCCCCCCATACGCAACCAACTCGAGTCCAGCTCCACATTCACTTATTCGCCCGCCCAATCGCCTGACCCACGCAAACTTTCGCCCAGTTCAAACTCAATATGCCCCCCCCCCCATTCACAGCAAACACCACATAATCTCCATTTGGGCGAATCCCTTCTTTGGTTCCATGTAGATCTACATATCTAACATATCTAACATATCTAACATATCTACATATCTACATTCTACATATACATATCGACATACACATACAACAGCCACCTCTAAGCGCCACCCTATCTTACGGGACGTACCCCCGTTTGTAAGCCTCGAAGCTTACCAGACTACCCAAAATTCCGAGGCGAACCATATCGGCTAAGTCGGGGGGAGGGTACCCACTTGGGTACTATTGTACTGCTGCATTTCCGATTTTGATGATTTGACAGAGCTTGCTACAGAATTCTGCTGAAAATCCTTTGCTGTGAGCGCAAACTTGCTTCGTGTTTCACGCGCCTTTCCTGCAGCTTGCCACTTTGGCTCCTTGCTTTGGCTTCGGGGCGGGATCGCGGGATCGCGTGCGCGAAACGCCAGGACTGGGACAGCCACGCTTTCAACGGCCTCCAGTCTCACCAAAAGATTGTGAACGCGCTGCAGGGTGGCCCAGAAGTCGTTCGGAACTGTCTCAGCAGCTCGGCTTTCCTGAGCGCCACTTTTGGCACTCAAGCGCTGCTTTGGAAGCCGGGCCCAGGGTGGGTCCGAAAATGGGCATCACTACTTGTTACAAGTAGTTGCAACTGGTCACGCATGCACTAGACAGTAAAGTTGCTGCGTTTTTGTAGACGTTTTACCCTGAAAGCGGTCGATCCTCCTTCCAGAAGGCCACCTGCTTCATCAGCGATTGCAATCATGCTGATGCCCGCATAGGTTGCACCTGGGAGCCGGCACTCGCACATTGACTATGCGCCACTTAATTCAGGTTTGGAACCTTGGAGCCGAAGAAAGCATGCCAAAGTTGCTTCGCTGATT
This sequence comes from Effrenium voratum, assembly GCA_963377175.1. Classification (NCBI taxonomy): domain Eukaryota; class Dinophyceae; order Suessiales; family Symbiodiniaceae; genus Effrenium; species Effrenium voratum. The sequence goes on from CAUJNA010003340.1 coordinate 251,373, forward strand.
TCTGGCGTCTCAGAGTCTCAGACCCAAGTGCCAGCGGCACTTGTGATTCTGGCCCCAGCGACCGTGGATTGCTCACAGTTTGCAATGCAGAATCATCTCAGTGGGCGAGCCTCAAATTATGGGGTGGTTGGGGCTCTTTGGCCATCAGATTTCAAAGAGGTCGGGAAGGGACGCGGCACAGCTCAATTTCCTTGAAGTGGTTGCATTTTGAGGGCTTTGTGACCTAAAAGCTAACTTCTTCTCTTTCTTTCCCCTTTTTGCAGGGGAGGGGAGGGGGGTCCTTTCAACCCGTCAGAAGGTCATTTTGAGGATGTTACTTTAGCGGATACGCGTGCAATTGGGCTTAGGGCCCTCTGAACGGCCGAGGTTCCAGACGGTCTCGACCAGAACGGCAGGAGTGGACGACATTGTCCGGTCTTTCCCAGCGCTGTGAGAGCGAAGGGTTTGTTCTCGCTGGACATCCCAAGCCAAGGGAGACAGTGACGGGAATGTGGAAATTGATTTGTCACGTTTCTGCGATACCAGAACCTCGCTTTTAGTGAAGAACTACAGTGGTCTTTGGGAGGGGTTTCCATTGGCATCACAGATTCCCACATCCCTGCTGCAACTTGAGGCCTGGGTGCTCTGGATGTGAAAGGCACTCAAGTAAGTTTTTTTTTCTTCCCCTGAACAGTCCTCCGGACTGCTCCCAAGGGGAGCCCTGGTATCAATTTGGCCCGAAACAGAATCGAGCCCATCTCGAGATCAACTGAAAGGTTAGGGGCCATTCCGGGAGGTCTTTGTGGGAAAGGTAAACCTACCAGGCGAGAGTTCGCTGTTCGCCCCCCCCCAAAAAAAAGCATAACTGTGTGGTTCCCTTCGCTTTGGGGTTCCCTTGGTTTCCCTTGCACAAAATGCTTTCTCTTTGGTTCGCTGTGGTTTCCCTGGTCTCTTGCAAGGGTTCCCTTTGCTTTGGTTTCTCTCTGGGTTCCCTTCAAACATCTAAAGGCTGGGGTATGTTCGAAGCAGGCTGTTTGCATGTGGCCATGGGTCAAATCCAAATCGTACCCAGTGAACATCCCAATCCCCATTAAAATAGACTAAAATGGGACCCCAAAATGATACCATTGGTTTTGACCCACAGCCACGTCATTGGATGCTTTAGTATGAGATGAGTCGCTTGAGACATCGCCCCTTGTGCGCGCAAGGAGTCAACTCCATCAACATCGCACAGCGGGGGCCCCCACTGGTAGCCGCCAAGCAATTCAATTTAGCGTTTTGAGTTGGGACTTTTTGCAACCCTGAAGAAAGAGTGAACGACCACTTCAAAAGCGAGCTGAAAAGGGAAGTGCCCTTTGGGCAAGTACGTGACTAGAAGCCGACTTTGCGAGTCATGCCTTACATGGTGTTGGTCGGTTGTGTCTGCTTCGCGGTCTGCCTGCTCACCCATCATTCCTCGCTACTTGCTGGTTGGTGTTCAACAGTTTTTTTTAACATGGCTGTTTCGAGAACATGTGCGTTTTCCCACCAACTATGTTTCTTGTGACATGTAGTGTTTGCTCACAAGCCAACCTGCTATTGGTTGTTGCAAGTTCGCATTTGTTTGCCCACGAGCCAACCAACAGCCAAGCGCTTTTTTTGCGCATGAAAGTCGCCTGCGGGTTCTGTGGACTGCCTTGTAGAGGGCTGAGCTGGTGACTCAACCGCACATGTGCCCCATCAAAACCAACCCGTTAGGTGACTTGGGGTTGGTGGCGACAACCCCTTAGCGTGAAAAAGGAATCCCCACTGGTCAACCTGGTTGGGCAGGCATATAAGGATCAATCCCTCATGGGGTCAAATATTACTGTCATCTGCTGTAGTCAAGGGGATGACATGGCACACTCACCAAAATTAGGACATGGTGGTTGCTCACCAAATTCCAAAGTTTTTCTGGAGGTCTGCACCGTATGATAGCAGGTTCCGGTGACCTTCACAAGAGCGGCCCAGGCTGTCACAGGGAACCACCTTCTTCATGGCTGTGATGCCTCGCCAACATGTTTGAGGGTAGAGCAGCTTGGAGGGATGGACCCCAGCACCCCAGGGGTCCAGTGTGACGACGTGCAGCTCACTTCGCAACAAGGCCAAGTGCTGTTTGGCTGCTTCACCATTCCGGGGTTGCGACACTCGCGACACCCGAGCGAGTTGGAGACCGTCCTCATGGGTCGCTTGTTCTGATAGCCAGAAACCTGCCGCTTCAACATCTTAACCCATGTGGAGGGATACTCTGCGGTTACGACGTTGATCCAACCACCAGTTTGTTTGGGGATGTGGTGATGAAGTCTTGAACCCTGCACAAGGATGCTTGAGGGAACGTCCATCCAGATGGATGCAAAGCTGGGATCCCCTACTTGTAGCCAATCCAGTGTCAAAAACAGGAGACCTCGCTCGGGTTCCTCGTCTGTTCCCTAAAAAACTCCACAACTCGAGTCTTCTTATTTGGGGATAGCCTCAAGTTGAGAGAGTCGGGATTGCCGACAGGCTGCCAAGCTTACAGTTCTGGACGGAGCAAGTGGAATGGGCCACAGGTTGCCGCAAATGGACTCCGCATCGTTGGTTTCCTGGTGGTTTCCCATCAGCCATCCAAAAGGCTGGGGGCTTACCCGGACACTGTTTTGCCCTCTTGCTCGTCCAGCTCCCTTGCTATGCAAACATGCGAAGAGCAAGTGCGGGGGTTCCTGAGAGCTGTCGCTTCGCAGCGAGTCACACCTCAAAGCAGGCTGTGCCTCACATGGGGTTTCTCAAAATAGTGGTCCCTTCACTTGCTTGGTTTCCTTTGGATAATCCTTTAAACACCCACCAACAGGAGCAAATTGGTTGGTTTCCTTTTGGTTGCCCTTTGAAGCCACCAAACATGGGGGTAAACCTCAACAAAAAGAGGAGCCAACCGCGTCTCTCTCTGAATCTGGTAAGCATGGCAGGATGTACTTTTCCACCACGCCTACCGTGTGAGCCTCATCTTCACCCCGATCGACCCGGGTCTTCGTTGTTGTCTCCAAAACGGCCACCTCTGGGTGGGCTTGTCGTTTTTGAGGGTACCCTTTTCTGGGTGGCTATGGTGGCTTGAAAAGGAAACCAAGACAAAACACCACCCAGGTTGGGGGTCACCTAGTCTAACACACACAGTTTGTCAAGTCCCGCCATTTGGACTTGTAAACGCATGCATTTTGCATGGGACAGAGGGAAAGCTGGAAGGGACACCAAAGAATTCTGCCAATTTGCAGCTGATCCTCACAGGGCGCTTGCGGATCTTATGGCACTTTCGGAGGGCGCCGGAATGCTTGCAGCAAGAACTGGTTGCTGATAGCACTTTGATTTTTACTTCAAGGAAAGCCAAAGGGGATGATGTTCTGGTTTTATCTATGTCTTTTTCAACATTTGCAGGACAGAGTTGTTGTCAAGAAGCAAATGCAGACCCCCTGTTCAACAAGAAAGGAGGAGAGCAAGACACCGCCTCGCCCGAGAGCGCTCATAACCTCCTGGCTGCCGGCGGTTTGCGGCTTGATGATTTTTGGGTCCTGGGGTTTTGGTGGGATCGACTTTATATATATATATATATATTTAACGCACACACACACACACACCACCTCCCCAAACTCTGTTTTTTTTTGATCGGGAAGGCCTCGGATTTTATCCCCACCGCGCGTGGTTTGCTCTTTGCTTTTCGGGCGATCTGAGGTGGTGACCATGCGACTCTCGGCGGCGCAGCGGCTGCCTCGGAAGTTTCCACCACCTTCTGGAGTTTTTTTCACCACTTGGACGTTCTACGAAAAAGACCAATCATTTCCGTGTGATCTCTTGACCTGACTTGTCTGGACCAGACAAGGTGGCAGTTAGATTTGTAATTATGACATTCATATTACCTTCCGGAGGAAGTTTCCTTGTCTCCAAAGCGCCTCCGGAGCTATGTTTTGGTACTTTGGGGTGGGCGCAATTTGATTCGGATATTCCATGTGCCCCAGATTCGGGCCATGTTGCTAAGAGACTCTCGCACGGTTCTCCTTGGGTTCAGCAATCCGTCCGCCAGGCCCTTATGCCGGAGTGGTTTCCCTTGCGATGGACCCCCCCGAAAAGATTGCGGTTTGGGATCCTCATTTTCATTTGGCGTCCCTTCCTTCCCTCCCAACCGGATCCCTAATCAAGATCCAGCCCGGTGTCAAAGCGAGCTACAATCTGACTCTTGCGAGGCAGATTCTTTCTTTTTTTTTCTCAGGACTTGCAGCCCTGAACACCGTAGCCTTGCGAAGGTGTGGTGTCCCCTTTTCCTTGCTGGTGCGATGGAAGACGCACATGCAAGACCACAGGAAATTTGGACGATGCCAACAGTGCCTGGAGGGTAAAGTGAGTGATCGATTGAAGCAAGGGCTTATGGTCATTCAAGAGCAAAGCGATTGGTCAAGAATGAGATGCGTGTTGGGAATGCACCCAACAGTCCCCTGAAAGAAAGCCACAAGGTTTATACGGCTCATTCCCTCAGTCCCTGCTGAGCACCAGCAAGTTGTGGGGGGGGGGGCCTATTTGATGGGTTTCGTTCTGCTCTAGGGGCAAAACGAGCTATGATCTAGGTCCTGTACTGGGGGATCCAATCGTTTCAGATCGCAACATTTGCAGACTTTTTATCATGGGTGGTTTTCCTTTTGTTGTTGTCCTGTTGGTTTCCCTTTTGCCGGGTTTCCTTTTTTCCGGGTTTCCCTTTTCCCTTTCCAGGGTTCCCCTTCTTTTAAATGGGTCCAACCAGTTTTCTCCCGGTTTCCCCCCTTGCTTTTGGCGGGTTCCCGATCTGTTCACCTGTTGTCTAGGGGACACTTCCCATTCTTTCCAAACCATCAGAACCCCAGGGGAAACAGCTGGTTTTTGAAGAGAAGGATGGTTGAGAAGAATGGAAAAGGAATCACCCCCTAGATGTTTGGGTGGCTTCCCCCCTTGGTTTCCGAGTCGATTTTGCTCCGTTTCCTCGGGCGAGGCACGAGCTGGACATCACCGGCCGCGTGGAAGGCGTGGAAGAGGATGTGCTCAAAGGCGAGAACTCGCTGAAGGGCCAGGCCGGGCTTGGGGCAAGGAGAAATGAAACACATGGTCTGTTTGATATTTTAGGGCGCGGGGGGTGGGGCTTTTTGGTTGGGAGGGGTATTTTATTTAGTTTTTTTTTTTTGGGGGGGGGAATTGTTTTTCGCTTTTGGCTTCTTGGCTTCTTGGCTTTTCGGCTTTTTGACTTCTTGGCTTCTTGGCTTTTTGGCTTCTTGGCTTTTTGGCTTTGGCTTTTCGCATCCTTTGCTTTCCCAGTTCCTCTCTGGGCTTTTGGGTTTTGCACCCTTTCATTGGTTTTTGGCTTTGGCTTCCCGCATCCTCAGCATCACCAGTTCCTCTCCGGCAGGTGTTCTTTTATTTGTTTGCATGTATGTATGTCCGTAGGTATGCACTTATTCGAACATCGTAGGAAAGCCCCCCCCCAACCCCCCCGCTGCTTCTCATATTCTATCGCACCCTTTCTTGAATCTTTGCACCCCTAATTGAATCATCACTTTTCGAACATCCCCCCCCCCCAGCCCCCCCGCTACTTTTTAGATCTTTTACAGAGTTCTAATTGCACCCCTATTTGAATCATCATTTCTTCGAACGTCATAGGGCCCCCCCCCCAACGCCCCCGCCGTTACTTTTTAGATGTATTGCCTCGAGGGGGGCATACTACACTGGTGCTTGACTACACTATTTCCCCTTCTTTCTCATCTCTCGACCCCTTTTATCTCAAAACTCCCTGGGTCTGTTTGATCAGCTGACCCACACTGCTGCAGCACCCTGAATGGCCAAGTTGAGTGGATGGTTGCCAGGGATGTTACGGATGAGGTTAAATACATGACAGACGCAGAGATGGTCGCGTGGAGTGCGGCTCTCATCTCAGAGAGCAGTGACAAGTTCCGTGACATGCTCTCCTTCGCTGACCCGACGGACGCGGCAGGAGTACACGCGGCAAGCTGGATCTATGGCCTTGGGGTGCCAACAAAACAAGCGCAGCTCAGGATCCTTCGATCGGTGAGCCAAATACGACGATCTTGTGGGGGAAGGCTTGGCCAAGCAGCTGCGCAACGTTCGCTGCGACAGCTGCAATGACTGCCGGCTTCCTGCACCGGGGACAGTCTTTGCTACTGAAGACGTCTCCACGCTGACCGACATAGGCCCATACCCCTTTGATAAGGGGTGGGGGGTTTGGTGTTCTCCCTTCCTTGGTTTTTCTTCTGCTCATTGGTTCGTAGTTGTTGCCGTGTTTTGCGAGCCCAACCTGATTGACCCCTGCACTGGCTGAGTGATGGAGCTGCCATTGCCAACACGGATTTCCACTCACCTCCAAACTACCTCCCACAATACATTTGGGCACACAAATGTTTGAACTTTGAAGAACAAGCTTTCGGTCCTCTCGACACATAGACCAAATGGAGCTTGTTTGAATGTGGTTGACATGAACATGCTTAAAAAAGGAATTGGCCCAACTCCAACAAACACGTTTGTGGTGTGGGCGATGTTGCGAGTCATTGCGTAGCTGAGACAACCCATCCTCACCTTTACGGAGTGGCGTCCTGATGCATTTCGCCGCGGAAAGTATGGTTGCGTCTTTGGTAACACAACCCAAACTATGTCATGTGTGTCTTCGTGTTTTGCTCCTGAGCTTTTTAAGTTTTTAAGGTTGAGCTGAAGTTTCTATTTAACCCACAAGTTAAGCTTTGAGCAAGCCCAGGTTGTGGGATAAATGAAAACCCAATACGCCATTGTAAGAGGAGTAAGCTTTTTGTTCTATAGACATACTTTAGGAACTTTAACCAAAGAGGGTAACCTTTTTTGTCGGACCGCGGCTTTGTTTGTTTTGGCCCGCACCCCTTTTTCGTGAGTTTTTTCAGGAAAAGCCAACCGGAAAAAACCCCGGCACTCATGCTCCTCGTGGCCTGGTTTGAGGCCAGGAGGTACCTGACGCAAGACGCGACGTACCTGGTGGCGGGGCGCCCGAGCGAGCCAGCGGGAGGGAGGGCTATTTCTACAACTCCCATGCCTGGCTTCGGCGGCGGGCGGAATGTTTTTACCCGCTTTCTCGGGTTTGATTCCCCATTGTTTTCAACCATCGTTGTTTCCAACAAACCGGACGGTGTCCCGATCGGGTTTCCGGAGGTTGTCTAGAAAGAAGGATGCCTGGAAAGAATGCGGAAGGTATTGTGGAGATATGCGTCTTTTTCTGAGGGTACGTGTTTGTTGGCGGGTTTAATGGGAAATCAATTTTGAGGGGACCAACAAAAAGGAGCGCTCAAAAGAAGGCGGCAAAGGAAGGAATTGTTTATCCCTAGAGTCAATCTGGTTTTGAATTACCCCACAACCCTGTTTCAATGATTTAGGCTTTTATATTAGGTGCTTTGGGGGTGTCCGCCCCCCAACCAACCGCATTCCCCTCCGGGCTCCAACCTCTGGGGAAGGGGTACAGTTGGGTGAAGATAGATGGCCCGGTTCTCCGCCGGTTTGGTTTTGTCGCGGGTGCCATCTACAATCAACCAAGATGGGTGTCCTTATTTTTGCAGGGTACCTTTTGTGTAGGTTGGTTTCAAGGGAAACCAGAAAGGACCCCCGCCCCCCAATTTTGGGGACCCCCCATATCTTGACACACCCCCAAATCAAGATATTCAAGATCTTCGGGGCTCGCTGTCCCGGGTCTGTCGAAGGAGCCCGAATGGTCCGGTTCGACGATTGGGTCCGAAGTTGTGTTGTTTGAGGGTTACTCCAGGATTTGGTCGGGGTTCTCAAGAAGGGAACGCCCCTTCTGGAGTCGGAGCCTCTCTTTGCGCAGGCCCGCCCTAAGGGGCGCCGTCTTAGATGAAATTGAAAGGGAAATCCAAAGGCGACCAAAAAGTTTCACGGTTTCTAGTTGTTTCTTCCCATTTTTAGTTTTGTGTTTTTCCGGCACTACTTCAAGTCTCCAAGTCAACTTAATGGTTCACGACTTGAACCAAGAGACATACTTCTTTAGGCCGCCACACACGAGCCCGCGCATGCCGACGTATTGGCGTGCCAAAAATCAAACTTGCCCTCTCCCTAGCAGTATTTTTTGTCTTTGTTTGCTTGGTTTCTTTCTCTTCTTTTTTTCCTCTCTCTCTCTCCCTCTCTTCCTCCCCCTTGCCCCCTCTCCCTTCCTCGATCTCTCCTTATGTCTCAGTCACAATATGCCACATTGATTGCCTTTCACCAAACGCATGCCTGGACACGCCTGATTTGGTGTTGTTCCCCAATCGAATCATTCAACACGAGGAGTATCATGCCCCCGGACGCAAGGAGTTGTAGTCATCAGCCAGCCCCGGTCAGGTCATTTGCTTTCTCATTTGCTGCCTGGAGCAAGACAACTTTTCCAGGCCAGGACGGTGTGAGAGAGGTGTCGATCCTTCGTCCTTGTGCGGCATCTTGACCAAGGGCTGCCATAATTTTGGGATGGTCTACCACACAGGATCACAGCCGCGCAGACACACAACCACAAACGAGCGAGCGAGCGAGCGAGCGAGCAAGCAAGCAAGCAAGCAAGCAAGCAAGCAAGCAAGCAAGCAAACACACACGCACACAAACAACGAAACAGCACAACAACCAACCAGGCAAACAAGCAAGCAGGTAGGCAGGCAAGCAAGCAGGCAAGCAAGCAACCGCATAAACAAACAAACCGCAGAAATTCAACAAACATGCGGAAGCAAACAGAGACAGACGGACAGACAGACAGACAGAGAGACAGACAGACAGACAGACAGACAGACAGACAGACAGACAGACAGACAGGCAGGCAGGCAGGCAGGCAGGCAGGCAGGCAGGCAGGCAGGCAGGCAGGCAGACACACACACACACACAAAGTCCAGTAAAGCATATCGATTGCGCAATCAAAAAACAACTCGAGTGCAAATCGCGAGATCAGGGACTTGGCGCGCACACACGCGCACACGGGCGCCCATACGCACCAACACGCCCACACACACACACACACACGCATCAAGAAGCCCACATACACACACACACACAAAGGCACTCGACACGCAGACAGTCACACACACACCCACACCAACACACGACCATACCACCACAAGCACCCAAACACAAACAAACACAGACACACACAAGCAAACATTCACCAACATACACATACCAAGCGCAAACAACAACACACACACAACACACACACACACACAACACACGCACACACACGCAACACACGCTGCGCAGGCGACACACACACAAAACATACAACACACACACACAACGCACACACACACACACACATGCGCGCAGCACACACCCAACACACGACGCGAACACAACACGCACACACACACACACACACAGCACACACACATACACACACAACACAAAACAGACACAACACGCACACTCAACGCACCACAAGCATCCACCCACCCACCCACCCACCCACCCACCCACGCACCCAGCCAGCCAGCCAGCCAGCCAGCCAGCCAGCCAGCCACCTACCCACGCACGCACGGACGCACGCACGCACGCACGTACGCGCACACAGACACACACGCACTCACAAGCAACACACACAACGCTCACACACACACAAGCAATACACGACACACACACACAACACACATCATGCACACAACGCACATAGCAAATACACAAGCTCACACAGCCCACACAACGCATAACACACACACAACACACACACACACAGAACACACACACACACACCACTACTCACAAGCAACACGCACACAACACAGACGCAGACACACAGACACTTAGACACCCGCCCACACGGACGCACGCGTGCACACACGCGCACACATGCACATGCAAATGCACATGAACATACATTATACACATACACATACGCATGCGCATACACAGACACGTACACATATACATACACATGCCCGCGCCCACAACTGCAGACACCCGCCCACACGGGCGCGCACACACACGCACGCACTTGTGCAACCCAAGACCCGGTATGTGTTTTTTCAAGAACAGTATGTTGTATCATACTTATGCTTACTTTGTTCTTTTGAAAAACATATATAGATGTACGTATATATATATATATATGTATACACAGTGTCCTTGCAATCTTCAGTGCCGCTACCGCGCAGCAGTCGAGCCACGAAGCCCTGTTACAGGCGGGGACGTCCAACTGGTGCAAGGCTTAGGAGCCGTGCGGCAACCCGTAAATGAGGCCTAAATGGCACCTCTTGCTCAGTGGTTTCCGTGGGTTTCCCCGCTGGGTGTGCTTTTGGGTGTGAATTCTCCCAGGCTCCAGGGAATCAATACACAGTCCTCACCCAGTTCTTCTCTTTTCTTCTTGAGGGTTTGTTTGAGCGTCCAAAGAAGCGCCGCAAAAGATGCCTGCACTGCTTTAGAGACATGATTTAGCGAATCCGAGCTCATGTGTTCTATGCAGCGCAGATTTGGGCCAAGTTCTGACGGTCCGGAGCATGTCAGACTGCTTGTGGGGGAGTTTCTCCGGAAAACCGGCAGGGCTGCCAAATATCCCTCGCCGGACAGCGACGGCATCTACACGGACTTTGGCTTTTTCAAGGCAGCCCGGGTGGACGGGTGGGCTGCACGCCATATAAACTTTGGATAATGTGTGGTGCATATTTTTTTGAAGCTGCCACACAAGTAAACTTTGTCTCACAGCAGTCGGAGTTTCACTCAAGTTTATTCCTACTCCGCCTCCGCTAAAAGGGAGCCAGCCCATGCAGACTCCACTATTCGGGTGTGCCCACAAATAGCTGGATTTCCAAAGCTGGGCGCAGGAGTCCTTTTTGGTTTTTGGTGGAAAAGGAACCGGTGTTTGTTTTGCTCGCCCCGGTTCGGGGCTCGTTGGTTGGTTGGTTGCTCGGTTGAACCGGCCGCATCCCCAGCATCGCCTGCCTTGCTCGGACTGGGGCTGCCTATTGCCTTTGATTTGGTGGCAGTTCAGAGTCGCTCGGGGCTGTTCTGGGATGGGTGTTGGGCGCTCGGCGAACGCTGATATCCAACGACCCCTAGCCTGGCCAACCAGGCCTCCACAGAATAGCCCCTCTTGCCCCCAGCCTGAGGGCGTGTGGGTCAAAAATAGGTACCCCAAATGGAACCCTGGCAAGTGGAAACAAGGACCAAAACCTGCGTAACCCCATCCTGTTTAATTTTGACCCATACCCATTAGGGGGAAGGGATTAAGGGAAACTCACAGCAGGTTTTTAGGGGAAGGTTGTGGTTGAACAAGCAGGGGATCAAAGAAATGGAAATCCCCAGAAGGGCGGGTGTGGGTGGCCTTGTGGTAGGTTGGGGCTGGGTTTATGGTAGGTTTGGGGTGGGTGTTATGGGCTGTGGCTCAAAAACATGAAACCTGACATGGCACCTTGGTAGGTGGAACCAAAGACCAAAGCACGCGTAACCCTGGCTCTTTAGAGCCACTCCCATGTGGGTGTGGGTGAGTCTGGTGGTAGGTTGGGGCTGGGTTTATGGTGGGTTTAGGGTGGGTGTTATCGCACTGTCTTGCCCTCCAGTTGTGGGTCTGGGTGTTATGGTAGGTTGGGGCTGGGTTTATGGTAGGTTATGGTAGGTTTCGGGTGGGTGTTCTGGTAGTTTTGGCTTTAGCTGTTGTCTTCAGTTGTGGGTCTGGGTGGGTTATGGACAATCTCTGAAAGCTTCTTGGCTCGGAGCGTGGTATGTGGGGCACGTGTGGGGTATGGGTGTGGCAGGTTTAGAGTGGCTAGCGTGGAATGTGGGGTAGGTGGGGTATGTGGGGAAAATGTGGGGTATGGGTGTGGCAGGTTTAGCGTGGCTTTATTGTAGGCTTATCATGGGTGTTGTGCTAGGTTCGGGTGGGTGTTGTGGTAATTTTGGGATTAGATGTTATGGTAGGTGTGGGCTGGCTTTATGTGTGGGTGCTGTTTGAGGGTACCCTTCTCGAAACCAAACGGAAAACCCACCATCGTGGGGCTCCGCAAGACAATGAAACGTACACATGTGGTTTCCCTTTACAGGAGGGGACACCAGAAGGGACGTATGTAAAGCGGTCCCCCTTGTGACTTTTGGTTCTGCCAATCTGGTCGCCACGGAAACCCTACATGCAAGTTGCTTTACATGAGATGACCAGAAAGGGGGAATCTCACCAGAAAGGTCTGATGTTTCCAACTAAACACTAAGCGTGGGAAATTACCCATGGTCATTTCGGGGCCAATAATATTGATCAACCCCACACATGTGACGTGCTTCCTCCTTTGACCCGCAGATGGAAACGTGGTAAAGTGGACTGATGACTTTTGGGTCTGCCATGTATGGTTACCAAGGTTCTTGCAGCCCGTACTACAACCCATTGAAGAAAGACACTGCTGGCGCGGAGGGGGGGCCATAGGCCATCAGGAAACCAACCATTCATGGCTTCAACATGGATATGGACGCCTTGAAGGGGAAAACACACCCACCAGCTTTTGCGGGTCCTTTTGGCCATAGAAATTTATGAACAGCGAGGTCAGGGGCCATCTATGTTCTACCAGTTGAGGTGTGTTTGCTTCTTTTAAGGACCCCCAGCTTTTATGAGCCCCAGCACAACGCCTCTGTGCCTCTAAAAAGGTTGGCTTGGCAACCCCGCCCGCCTAATAAAACGCCCATGTAGAACTGCACTGCCAGCGCCAGGTGCTTTTCGAACTCCTCAGCGCCTATGGCACCTGTGGCTTGAGCCTGGGATTCGAGCTGGGGGGCCCAGGGCGGGCAAAGCGGCGGTTGGAAGCGGTCAGGAAGGCCTTAACCTGGTTGTGGCTGGGACACTTTTTTTTCCCCATTTTTGCTTCTTGTGGTTTAGTGGGAAATCCAACCACTTAACGGCTAAAGTTTTGATTTTTGCTCCCCTTCCAACGTCAACCAAGTTGAACGTTTCGAGTTTCAAAGTGAGTGATGACGATGGATGCTTTTGCCTCAGGTACAAAAGGGGTTGGACTGTGGCCATTTTCCAGATGCCATACGTTGGGTTCGGAACCCATTTTTTCCCCAAAGAACGTTGCGCTCTAACTTTTTTAGGTTTCCCTTGGAGTGGCCTATGTGAACCAACTTCGCCCCAACTTCGCCCCAACTTCGCCCCACCTTCAAAGACAGTTTGATCTTGGTACAAACTTTCAAACTAAGCGCCAGGGGATTTTGAAGATAGCCTCTTTTCAATCATGGATGCTGACAGGGCTTTGGCAAGTGCTCCTGCAAGCACATCTTGCGCACTTCCATGATCCGGCAGAGGTCAAACCAACATTATTCAAGCAACCTGCAGTGTGTTTCCCTTAGAGGACGGGGGCCTGCTTCAACCACAACCTTCTCCTATAAACCTGCTGTGTGTTTCCCAACCACAACCTTTCCCTATAGCCATCTGTCAGTATTTTGACCCAGCCATTTGTCAAGACCGCATGCCAGGAACCAGACCTTCTCCTTCAGCGGTGTGTGGAGCCTGGGGCTCAAGTCTGGCCTGGATCGCATCGCCGGACCTGGCTGGCGATGGGTTTTGTGTTTTGGTTGTTTCTTTTCTTTTTTTTGCGTTTTTGTGTGTTTGTTTTGTTTTTGTGTTTTCTTGTTTTACGCTTTTGCAGGTTTTGGGCCTTTTGGGTTGCAGTCATGTTTCCTTTGCGCCAGCAAAACGTCAAGGGTTTGTAGGGGCCTAAGTCTGACAGCGCAGCCCAAGAGCTTTCGCTCAAGCCACTCCTCAACCCCACATTTCAATGCATGGGGATTCAGCTGGACTGCTAGTTGGACAGAGGAGGATCATTGGATGGGACTTCCCCAAAGTGTTTTCAGTTGTCGACGGAAGTTCATTGGGGAAACCTCCGCCTAAGCCAGGCGTCCGAGCAACACATTCCCCCCAAAATGGGCGTCGGCTCCTTTTTTCCGTCAAGACCACCACGAGAATGCCCTCAAAACAGCGGATGTTGGAGGTCGGTTGAGACGTGAGCCTCTTTTCCCTAGTTTTTTGCAGACCAAACCCTGAGAGACACTCCCGGCCTTTGGTCTCAAAGCTTCACACCGGTCACAACTTTTCCTTTGTCGCCCACACTATGACCCCACCAACAAAAAAACACCCTCACCTAAAATTGGACCAAGAAACGCAATGTTTACGTACTTAAAACGTATGTGGACGCCGAGCACCGCGCGCCCGAACACCTTGGCAGCAAACGCAGGGGCCATTTCTTTATGAAGACCAACAAATCCTCGCTTGCACAGGGATCCCAACCCAATCGGGGGAAGGGCAGGGCTCCATGTTTCCGTTTCAAGGCATTTTTGGTGAGGGATCCAGTCAAGCTAGGATGTGATTAGAAGTGGAAAGCGCTGTCATCTGTCTCATCGATTCCTCCAACAGGAAAAATCGGATGAGGAAAACGAAAAAACGCCGAGAGATCTTGATGGACTCCGGGTCTCCGAGGCGAGGCGTCCCAGATGCTGCTGGTCTTCACCATGCTCCTGGGCCGGCTCCGAGGGCCCGGGAGCCCGGGAGTCGAAGCGTTCAGCTCAATCGGGGGCCACAAATTTTGGCGGGTTTCGGATCGAAGAAATCAACCCATAAAAGCTCCAGGGATGTCCCTGATGTAAAAAGAACATGTATAGTTCGGAAGGTGTGTTTTGGTAGCCCGGTTTGGCTCTGCCCACTGGGCAAACTGCCTGGTCAACAGTGGGAGCTGTGTGCTCCTGGCGGCACTGTTGGTAGTTTCTGTCTTAGCTCGCTGAGTGAGGGCTTTGCGAGAGAGTGCCGCGATGCAATCCTGTTGCAAGTGTCCTTTCAAATTGTTGCTTCTATATCCGAGCCGCTATTGATTCATCGGTCGATTTGTCAGGAACCTCTCACACACACAACACATTGGCAAATGCCAATACGACGTGAAGTCGGCCGAGTCTTTGCAAGTATCAAGGTTAGGAGCCTCCCTCAAAAAGCCAGGGTTTTTGTCCCAGTGTTTGAGGGCGTGTTGTTTTTTCACAAAGACTCAACCTGACCACTTGGGGAGTGGAGCTGAGTTTTAATCCGATGTACAGTCGGCCGCTCAAAAGTACTTCCTTTCCACGGTTTTGAGTATGTTCCTTCAGCCGGCTGCCAGAACTTGAAAGGGTATGTGTCAGCAACAGGAATTTGGCTTATGTTGACGTGCCGCCCCCATTTTGGCAATTCTGGTTGCCTGCGTTCGTGCTCGTTTTCATTCGACATGGTGCCAAGGTACTGCTTTGACACCTGATGAAGTTTGTTTTAGGACTCATTGCTGAACATCTGGATTAGGTGGGGGTTCATGTCCAACCGCTTTAGAGGTGGTTCCAAGTCTTAATGAAGCCAGCTATTTTAGGACATGAATCCTTTAACGTGTGGTTCTCCACCCGGCTTCCGGTTACCACCATCTCCCCGCAAGGGCCCCAGGTTTCCATTTCTCGCCTGGAAAGTGACCAGGAACCTCAAAAACAACTCCGGGAAACGGAGCAACGCAGGCCACCTGCAGGAAAACAAGAAACCTCAACAAAAAAGCCAGGAGGAGAACCGCAGGCGCGAAAACGAAAACGCCAAGCAAACGGGGCAGGAACCGCGGACCACCGGGAAAACCAAACCAAAAACCGGGGCAAAAAAGCGTAGGCCGCCCCAAAAATCCGGGGAACACCGCAGACCTCCCAAAACAAAAACGGAGAAAGAAACACAAAAACCCGGGGAAAAACCGCAGACCTCAGAAAAACAAAAACGGAAAAGGAACCGCGGCCACGGCCAGCGGTTCGAGCCGACGACGGCCGGGTCCGTCGACCGAAGGACTCCGGCGCCAGGCTCCCCGACTCCATCGACGCCTCGGTGCGGGTGGCCATGGTCGCAGAGGAGGCCAAGGCGCAGGGCCGAGTCGAGAGAAGTTGAGGCACAGCCATGCCTATATATATATATATATATAAGTATATATCTATAAGTATATATATATTACTTATGTATATTAATATATGTATATATATATATATGTATATAGTAAAGTGGTGTATAACATATATATATATATATGTATACATGTTTATGTGTATATGCATGAAATACATATATGTATATACAGTAATTATATACACATACAAGCCAGATAAGTCATTGTCACCTCTGTCCGTGTTGTGTCACATCTACAAGTCCAAATTGAATGTGTACTGAATTGCCAAATCAAACGGATTGAGAACCACTTTGACACGGGAATCATATTCAATCTAAATTTGCAAGTGTTCAAATCAGACTAAGCTCCTTCCCCATTGAACCCTCATGGAATCAGTATACAATTGAAGTCTTACTTGAAAAGGCATAACTTTTAGACCCCTCATTCAAAACAGATTAGTTACCTCTTCTCGTTATATTCTATTCGAATTCTGCTTAAATATAGCTTATATATAAAGTCCTGAATGGAGCTTTGTAAGGAGCTTTGTTCACCTGCAGGTCATTGCGTATAATTCCTGTCTGTGTTCTGTTCCATCTGCAAACTTAAAACAACTCCATTCTATTTTAGAATAGAACTTATCAGACTATTTCATCCTTATTAAAATTTACTCCATTTTTTTGAATTTAATCGAACTCCTTTTGGACAAGGATTCTGATCAAATCGCTCCATATTATATTAAGTTATTCGAAAGCAAAGTATTAACATGGCAATGATGGTTGGCAAGGAACTATTCTTTAATTTCCCATTTGACTTCCCATTGTGAGCAAACATTCTCTATAGTTGTTTGTTTTTGTAATCAAACTCCTTTTTGGCATAGTGAGCCTGGACAAGATCCTTGCTTTACTGAGAAGCTTCATGAGAGGCCTTATAAGGAACTTTGCAAGCAGCCCTTCAAAAGGATTTGTGCAAGGACAGTGGGCCTTCAAAAGGAGCTTCATAAGGATTTGTTTTTTTAATCTCCGGTTGATCACCTAGCCCTACAAGGAGCTTTGTACGGAGCCTTATGGGGAGCTTGAAAGGGAGCCCTACAAGGAGCTGTCTGTGAGCCTTGTAAGAAGCTTTGTAAGGAGCTTTATAAGGAGCCTTTATATGAGGCTTGAGTCCAGAATTTAAAGCCATCTGCTGAATCCTGCTTGAAATCGAAATTCTATTTCGACTCTTCACCTCAATTCTACTTAAGTTCTATTATTTGCCCTATTTGGAAAGAGATCTAAACTCAGGTCGCTGACTGCTTTTGATAACAGTTTTCAGCAAAGATGTAAATGCATATCGAAGCAAGGCGTGTGCATATATGGTCACACCTTCGACAAGAACATAAGGGAGCAAATCTCGATAAAAACAACAAAACTTGAGCAATGCCCACAACCAACAAACTCAGTGTTTGGTTGGTTTTCTGCAAGTTTCAGAAGGACAATTTAATTTGTGACGGAAAATCTTTGGTTTCAGCTCCAAACTTTGTTTTTGTTGATTTCTCGAGCTTGTTGATTGGCTGCTCCCGATTGTTTTTTAGTTGTTGACATTCTCCGTCGCAAAAACCAACAAACAAACTCGAGTTTTCTTCCAGGCTTGCCTCAGTTTTTGTTTTTATACGGCTTAATGCTTGCATATATCAAAAACGCTAAAACAACTTTGTTTTGTACTTTGTGAGAGTAGAACACAAGAAAACACGGTAAGCATGCATGATTTTATATCATGGCCAGTTCAACGTGGAATGCCCCCAGAGACCATAATCTGGTCAGGGTTTTGTACATACACGTTCATGATTCTGCATGTTAAATATAAGTATACAATTTAGGAAAACATGACACCAGGCAGTGTCACATTAAGAAAGTGTATTTTAAATACCTACAAAATATATGACAAGGCTTCAAGACAAAAAAAAAAGTGGATCATGGGAGGGGGCCTGACCACACACACACACACGTATGCATATATATATATGTATATATATGCATATATGGAAATTATATATGTACATATGTAAGCATCGCGTTCGCTGAGATTTAACAGTGCCGGTTTCAGGGCTGGCCGAAATCCTGCACCAACAAGATTGAGAAGGGGGAGTGGGGTGCACGGCTTGTTCAGCGGCAACATGCGGTTGGGAGAGGTCCGTCAACCATATACAAGAAAGGAAGGCATGACCTTCTGCATTGAGGCTGTGCTTGATCGCACTGGCTTCGTAGCGGTACGAGAAGATGCTTAAGAATCTTAGACTGAGGAGGCAACCATCTCCGGGCAATAGCTGCAAGCCTTTTGGCGTGTGTGTAAAAGGGGTAATGGGACCCCCGGATTAGTAACCCCGTCCTATTAATACGGGAGTGTTCGCCAAAAGTGATGAATCCCCACTAAAAAGGGACACCCTCCCATGAATCAGCCAGGGGTTTGCGAATCCGGGGTGCCCATTGTGTACAAACACCTTGGTGGCTCCCTGCCATCCCCTTAGCTTTTTGCCTTTTAGTGTTTAGTGGAGTTTTCCATTTAGCCCACTAAAAGTTAAACTTTTAGCGGGGGATCTGAGGACAGCCTAGACACCCAAACACCCCTAGAACAAGACCGCAATTCGCTGTTCCAGCCCTGAACTGCGCAGGAGGAAGACTGCGACTTTGTCCGCTTTTGACTTCTCGAGCCGCCCGCTGACTCCGACGCGGATTTGCGCAGATCTGGCACAAGCGCCGGTGATTCTGTGCATCCGTTGTGTGCATCCGTCCCAAGGGTACCAACGGCCACCTGGGCTTGTTTTTCGAGGCTTGCCAAACCACAAGAGGGGCAGTTTCCCTTTGCCCTTTAAACCAAGCCCAAATCGAGTAGCCTCAAAAAAGAGCCACATTGTTGCGTTCCGATCCTGAAGTTCAGAGACCTCAAGGAGCAGCTGTGCTATTTGGTCACAGAGTCAAACCATGCCATGCAGCGATCATTTTTTTCTTTGATCCGTCTCCCACCACAGTTGCCCAAAGCGAGTTGACCTTTTGGCCTTTGGTTTTCCAGTTTTGGTGATTTTTTAGACATAAGAACTTGTGGCCGCCCATGGTGCCCGGCCTATGTTGGGCATCCTTGTTGCAGCTGTGCTGTGTTCTTATGGCAGCCAGGTCCAAGCTGCCGGATGGAACGACAAAGACTCGTTTCAGCTTTCCCAATAGCGTACTGCCCGCTGCATTGGCTGGCAATAGATTCAGCATCCCCTGAGGAGAGGCCAACTGAGGAATTGACGGAGTTGGACAAAGGCCATGATAAAGAGAATGTACATGGCGTCTCAATGATTTGTTTCGACTCTTGGCAGCTCCAATCGGAGAGAGAGGTTCACAAGCAGCACGTCGGAGTGCAAAAGAGGACACGCTGCTGCAAATAACAGGGCGCTGTGCCGAGGGGATTCATTTGCAGTAGTGCTGTGTGATTTATAGATGAATCCCTTTATGCATGGTCAACACGCGCTTCAGTGCGCTTAAGGCTTAGCGATGAAGGAAACTATGCCCATGACACTTGCATTGGGCATGAACCCTGTTTCCAGCATGCCTTAGGTTGTGTTTTCCGGACGGTCCAGTTGGCTTGCCTTAGCCAAAAATATCCCTTGGCTTGCTATCGCAAAGTTGCTTTGCAGGTCTTGGAGGGATTAGGCACGCGGCAGTTTCCACCTCGTTGGCAGACGTGCAGCCTACAGCGGCTTTCATTCGCCAGAACATGCACTTGAATGCCCGTAGCAACTTTGATTCTCCGAAAGCGGTTTCGTTTTCCAGAGGTTTCTGCCGCGATTCTTGTTCTACAACTCGCGTTTTTGTTTGCAACCTCGTTCAAAGAGAGTTCAACCAATCCTGAATGATTTGCAGCTTTAATGCCGAGCATCGCCAGCTCGGTCAATCCTGTCCCCGCTTGCATACTCAGAACATTCGGGCATTACATAGGGCCATGAGAGCCTGCCCGCACATCTAAAGTCAATCGTCGCTTCTCTTTGATGCCCAGGCATTTGCAGAACTGAGCTCGTGCGATGCTCTGACGGGAGACGCCTGCTCTCTTGCGGTGGAAGCTGTGTGTAAGGTAGCCATTGTGCGCGAGTCAGGTTGGTACGTAGGAGCATCAAAATTCGGAGTAGTCAAATAATGCAACTTAGTACATATAAGCATATATATATATATATCTTCTTTTGTTTGCGGGTACTTAATCCATGCATTGAACTGTACAGGTCTTTCTCTAAAGCGATGATATTTGCTGCCTTTGCACGACCTCCTTTTTTCAGAGGGTGGTCTGGACATCTGCGCGGGAGTCCCGCGACATCTTCAGGATGCCTGCGCATTGGTTCCTGCCTTGGGTAGGTGCTTACATGTACTTGGTGAGGACCGACAATATGGGTGGCTCGGCTTTTTTTGGAGATGGTACCCCTGTTTTGTGGCTCTCACAGGGACACCTAAAGGACAACCACCATTTTGTTTGAGGGGGTGCCCAACAAAAAAGGCACAGCAAAACACAGCCCAGTTTGAGCAAAGTGTGGGGAGACGGCGCTCCTATGGATTTTGACAGGCTTGACCTGACATGCCCCCATTTTGTTGACTATGTTGAGAGGAATGCCCGGGTCTCCTCTACGTTCTATATATGTTTTTAGGATAAACTCACTTTGGACCAGAAGTTGATTACTGTTTTTAGTGGTGTACCCCAGGGCATTGACGCTAGTTCTCACTTCCTGAGTTCATGAACTTTAAACTTTTGGGGAAGACCATTTTAGTGGTAAATATAAAGTTTGGACTTTTCTCGGGCCATCCACTCTCCCAGTGAGAGTTTGCGCATGCAAAACGAGAACCAAGAACCAGACAGAAGGCCTACCCTGGCAACGCGCGGCCGGCGGCGCATGGAGGCGGCCTAGTCATTCGCACAGCAAGCGGCAAGACCCTTGTTTGGGGTGGGTTTACAGGACAGCCGAAAAAGGACAACTACGTTGCGCCATTTTGGGCCCGATTCGGATTCGTTTTTTTTGGGTAAAGACACGCAGGTGTCAACCATCCTCGCATTTCTGGGGAATATCTGCCGCAATTTGACATGGGGATTTCCGCGATGGGCCAGAATCGACACTGGTATACCTGTTTTTAGTTTGCTTGTGTTTTTAGGGGGAGGGGCTGATGTTCCACTTCGAGTTTTCAAGGTGGCCCAAAGAGGTTGTTTGTAGATTTGACAGATGGATTTGCAGTGGCAAAAGTATCGGTCGGTGTTCTCTACTTTTGTTCCGCTTTCCGTGAGCTGTGCGGCCAGGAAACGTGCAGAAGTCAATGTTTCACAAGCAGCGACACAAGTGGTAGGCAACAATGCAGCGAATCGATCGGTGTCGGCACAGTTTGGCAGTGAGCACTTCATTCTGGGCAAGTTGTAGCGAGCCTACAAAGTGACCCTAAAGTCCCGGACATCTTGACCCAAGACCTTGCTTCCGGTTCGCTAGGCGACCATGACGAGACCCCGAGAGAAGCGCAAGACGAAAACATCCCCACGAAATGCACAACGCCCAAGGTGATGCACGCTGAGTTTAGGAGACACTTCACGTGGCTGCGTGTCAAAGGGAATCCTATGGGGACGGGCTTGAGAGGCGAAACCAGGTTTTGTAGCCTGCAGCTTTGAGGGAAATGTTTGCTTTCCCACTACCCATCTGAGACTGGTATCTCTACCGTCCATATCTTCAGGGGAGCAAGTAGTTCAACTTTTTGCGCAGCACAGATTGGAAGGGATCTCTAGCTTGACATTTGACAAGTGCCCACGTGTCAGCCAGCTGTTCGCTTTGGCTGTCCGAAGCTGTTTCGGCACCAGGGTGTCGTTTTCGAGTAACGCTCGGACCGGTTCGCATGGGATTCTTTGGACTGGCCCAGATTCATACTGTAGCAATCCTGAAGCTGATATTTCCGCAACTTGCATGAGCTATGGTTGCCCAAGAGTACAGCGGTCGCCGACAAACAAAGAAATCCGGCCTTTCCTCACTGGGCTGCCGAGAGTTGGCCTCCCCTTTCTTACAGGTTGCTCCGGCCGTTCCCTTAGGGCAGAAGTAGGGAGCTGGGTGGTTTCCTTTGGTTTCCGCACACAATTTCGGCGCAACAACTCTACATGATAGTTTCTAGGCATGTGAGAGGTCAAAGGAATTGTTTTTTTTGTGCCCAGGGCTCTTGGGGCACACAAAAACAACGTCCATGGCATGGGACCTCTGCGATCAGCTCTTGGAAGAGGCCTTACTGGACAAGGCCCTCCTCGAAAATCTCGAGAGACGACCCCCTTTAGTGTTGGTTTTAAAGCACAACCAAAAGGACACATTTTTTTTGAGGGTACCCCCTTTAGTGTTGGTTTTAAAGCAACACCAAAAGAACACGTTTTTTTTGAGGGTACCCCCTTTAGTGTTGGTATAAGGACACTTTTTTTTAGGGTGCCCCCTTTAGTGTTGGTTTTAAAGCAAAACCAAAAGGACACGGTTTTTTTTAAGGGTACCCCCTTTAGTGTTGGTTTTAAAGCAACACCAAAAGGACACATTTTTTTGAGGGTACCCCCTTTAGTGTTGGTTTTAAAGAGAAGCCAAAAGGACACGTTTTTGTTTCGAGGGTACCCCCTTTCGTGTTGGTTTTAAAGCAAAACCAAAAGGAAACGGTTGTTGTTCGAGGGTGCGCCCTTTAGTGTTGGTTTTAAAGCAAAACCAAAAGGAACCGTTTTTTTTGAGGGTACCCCCTTTAGTGTTGGTTTTAAAGCAAAACCAACAGGAAACGTGTTTTTTTGAGGGTAGCCCCTTTAGTGCTGGTTTTAAAGCAACACCAAAAGGATACCCCTTTTAGTGGAGAGCAGGTCGCTGTGAGCGTGCGCTTTTTTCCACTCTTTTCATTGAGCAGAACTGTCTTTGCATCTAGGTCAAAACCGGATTGTGGATGAAGGCAATGCATACTCTTGATTGAAGTAAACAAGACCTGAACATAATCAATCACATCCAATAACACAGTGACCTTCTTACTTACATTGCAAACAATATCAAGTCCTTCATCTCTCGCAAAAGAATGCGCTATGCATTTGCAACTACTCATTGCAGACTCACTTCATAGCAGGTTTCTTCTTGAGGCCCTTCGTGTTCTTTCAGCAACGATATGGCTTCACAAGCTTGGAGCTAGGCTTGCGGGTGGGGTGCAAGTAATCGGTCTTGTCTTGGTCGATGGCATTGTTGTGACGCTTGGCCATGGTCAAGAGAAAATACTTGTGACGATTGGGACGCATTTCGTTCAACAGGCCTGCGAAGTTCCGGAACCAGGAAAACACTTGTTCACAAAATGTTGGTATTCGCCCTGTTGATGCGCGCTCCAAGCTTGCGGCGGCGACCTTAGATTGGAAGCGCATATTATAGTTTCACACACAACACAAAACATAACATGTAAATACTGCGCATAAGTGTACGAGGGACTGGGGTTGCATGGGCACGTGTTGGAGTGTCCATGAGCATGGAAAGCGTCAACGACATAGAAGTTAACCTGTTCGAGGGCCGGCATGGTCTCACCAAAGGACTTGAAGGAGCAGGGTCGATCGTAGATGATGCAATCCATCTTAGGGTAGAGCCAGACAACTTTCTCGACGCATTGCCCCGCAACCTCGTTATTCTCAGGCTCATGCATTGACTGAAGACTCAAGATGCGACCGGATCCCGGGTCGCATGCGAGCATCCACCCATTCGTGTAGGTGCCGACTGTGTCCTTGGACCTCCTAGGGCGGCCACCGCGCTTCATCGGAGCTTCGGAGCATTGCATCTTGAGCTTCTGGTTACCATCCATGACCAAAGCTTTGACTTGGTTGCGCTTCGTGGGCGGGAAGACGGAGCTATGGCAAAACGCTTCATATAGGTCAAAATGTTGATCACTGACTTCGTCATCGATGATGATCTCTTTGTGAAGACCCAAGCACCCAAAGTCACGAACCGCCATGTGGTAGAACAGGGCAGTGGCGTGGAGCTTGTGGAAGCGCCCCACAACTTCCGCATCGGACTCTGCGTGGACAGTCTGGTATGCATGCGAGACCGCTGCATGAGACAAATGACCACAGAAGAGCAGCTCCTCATGGTACTGCAGGTATTTCAAGGAGAATGCCTTCTTTGAGTTCACGAAAAGGACACCATCCTCAAACTCCTCTGTCTTCAGCGCGTTGATCTTCTGGCCGTCTTCCCAGCGGTAGTTGTAGCCATATGATGCTCGGCAATTCCGAGCAGTGCAATTTTTTTGCTCGTGGTAGATCTCCGCCGGGCCGCCGAGGTCATAGAGCACAGCCTCCACAGAGAGGTGGAAGATGAGTTTGCCGTTGCAGCCTTCACATACACATACATCTAGAGGACATGTGAAGGTCGGGACGTCTGCGCCACCAACTGCATCGAAAGGAGGCAACTCCATCTTAGCCTGCTTGTGCATGTAGTAGAAGGTGAAGTTCTTCGAGCGCAGCATGGACATGACCTGACCGGCACACATCTCAGTGGTGACTCCTTGGTCCTTGACCCTTGTCAATCCTTCCAGGTTCTGGACCGCGAAGAAGTGGCTCGCTTCATTGTCGTGAACAATATAGCATCCTTCTGGCAAAGTTCTCCGACACCTTTTCTGACACAGCTGGACACCGAACGGGAGCAGCATGTTGTTGTCATATGAGATAGACAAAGGTCCGTCGCAAGTTGGGAGCACGGGTAGCCCGACACTCTGCATCGCCAAGACCAGACAAACATCCTTGAACCCAAGTTGGTGACTTGTTCCTCCTACATCATCATCAAGGGACGCACCAACCGCTGGCATGTGATCCATCTCATCATCGCTAGAAAGGGCAGGCCAGGCAATGTGTCCGGGTTGTCGAGCCTCCTTCTCTTCAGGTCAGGGGATGGCGAGTCCAACTCAATGGTAGCACTAGCCTGTCCGACAAGCCGCGTAAATCGACTGACTGGCTCCTTCTTAACAGTCACAGGCATAGACCAGCCATCACTTGCCGGATCATGGTCGCAATCAATCGGATCATTTGCGGTGTCCCTCGCAAGCCCGGAGTGGCCGTCCTGATAATCCTGTGTTTCAAGCTTGATGAAACCGGGGACCATGACATCAGAGCTAGACCGAGAACCTGACGGGGCATTTGACCGTTCTGGTAGAGCATCATCTGCGCAAAGCAGCGCATTCAGGTGAGGGGTGTCATCGCGGGCTGTCGATGCTATTGGTGCAGGGGATGTCATGTTTCCTGCAGGCTTCCTCCAGCCACTCCGCCTCCCACGCCACCATTTCGTCATAGTTTTGATGAGGCGCGCCACCTTTCTTCCAGTTGCTCAGAATGGGCTTGCAGTCCTTGGTCAAGATGTCAGGCACAGACACCCAAGAAACCCTTCTCACATTGGCCTGCTTCTCCAAGGGAGGGCGGAAGGACACATACTTCTCCGAGAAGACGATGAACACACCTCTTTTAAGGACGGCCATGGCATCAGCGTTGGGGATGTACCCGACGGCGGGGCGAACCAACTTCATGAACTTTTCGTGGGGGACTTCGTTCAAGTTGAAGATGTCGGTTCCCTTTTTTCCTCCTCCGGATCGTTCTGGTTGTCCACGACAATGCGCAACTGATGCATTACGAACTTTGCGACATTCCACCTGCGCATGCTCATGCGTCTATCCGTACAAATATAAAGATCAGTCCCTACATGTGGAATGCATTGCAAACAACACATGACCTAGCCTTTCCTTCAAGATGGTCTCGCAATCTCCTACATCGCTGAAGGCCTTCTTCTTTTTCATCAAAGATGCAGGGAGTACTCTTATTGAAACTGACGCCCGTGAAGAAGTCGAACTCCGGCGCTGTTCTGAATTGGCCTGGCCCACCATGATACCTCGAGAACATCATGGAGACCATGCGGGCCAAAGGGGTTTTGCCAATGCCTGACTCCCCAAGCAACCACAGGGAATGTCCTCGAAGGTAGGGCGCAACCTCCTTAAGGATCAGATTGGATAGTCAGGTCATAGCGATCCGAAAGCTTGGTGAGACAACCGTCATTGGCAAGACTGTCAAGCGCGCGCTGGACGAGCTTCTTGTTCCAGCCATGGATCGGAGAACCCTCTTTATTGATCTGCCGGTGGATCCACCTCATCTGCTTCAGATTCTCCTTGTCTTGCTCACTCACCCTTCTCGATAATGAAGTCCCATCCTGCATCCTGTTCATTCTCTGCCTGAGGCAACCTGACTGCGCTGGGCTTCAACTTCTCGGGCTCAACGAAAAGTGGCGGAATTGGTGTCCTCCGAGATGCTCCATCATCCACTGCAACCCTCGTCTTGCCTTCTGCTTGTTATGGGTAGACCACATGACCTCTCGTTTCTTTTTGAGGGTACCCCCTTTCGTGTTGGTTTTGTGTTTTTTTTCAGGGTACCCCCTTTAGTGTTGGTTTTAAAGCAAAACCAAAAGGACACTTTTTTGAGGGTACCCCCTTTAGTGTTCGTATTGAAAGAAAAACCAAAAGGAAACGTTGTTTTTTCGAGGGTACCCCCTTCAGTGTTGGATTTAAAGCAAAACCAAAAGGAATCGTTATTTTTTAAAAGTACCCCCTTTAGTGTTGGTTTAAAGCAAACCCAAAAGGAAACGTGTTTCTTTTTGAGGGTACCCCCTGTTGTGTTGGTTTTAAAGCAAAACCAAAAGGAAACCTTTTTTGGGGGGGTACCCCCTTTAGTGCTAGTTTTAAAGCAACACCAAAAGGACACGTTTTTTTGAGGGTACCCCGTTTAGTGTTGGTTTTAAAGTGTTGGTGTTAACGCACAACCACAAGGAAAGGTTTTTTTCAGGGTACCCCCTTTAGTGTTGGTTTTAAAGCAACGCCAAAAGGAAACGTGTTTTTTGAGGGTACCCCCTTTAGTGTTGGTTTTAAAGCACCAACAGGACACGTGTTTTTTGAGGGTACCCCCTGTAGTGTTGGTTTTAAAGCAAAACCAAAAGGAACCTTTTTTTTAGTGTTGATTTTAAAGCAATACTAAAAGGAAATGTTTTTTCTTTTGAGGGTACCCTCTGTAGTGTTGGTTTTAAAGCAGAACCAAAAGGAAACATGTTTTTTTTTTGAGGGCACCCATTTTAGTGTTGGTTTTATCGCAACAGCAAAAGGACACGTTTTTGTTTTGAGGGTATACCCTCTTTAGTTAGTGTTGGTTCTAAAACAAAACCCAGAAGGAAACGTTTGTTTTTGAGGGTACCCCCTTTAGTGTTTGTTTTGAAGCAAAACCAAAAGAACACTTTTTTTTTCAGGGTACCCCCTTTCGTGTTGGTTTTAAAGCAAAACCAAAAGGAATCGTTATTTTTTAAAAGTACCCCCTTTAGTGTTGGTTTAAAGCAAACCCAAAAGGAAACGTGTTTCTTTTTGAGGGTACCCCCTTTAGTGTTGGTTTTAAAGCAAACCCAAAGGAATCGATTTTTTTCAGGTACACCCTTTAGTGTTGGTTTTAAAGCAAAACCAAACAGACACGTTTTTTTTTGAGGGTACCGCCCTTTAGTGTTGGTTTTAAAGCAAAACCAAAAGGAAACGTGTTTTTTTGAGGGTACCCCCTTTAGTGTTGGTTTTAAAGCAAAACCAAAAGGACACGTTTTTTTGGAGGGTACCCCCTTTATTGTTGGTTTTAAAGCACAACCACAAGGACACGTTTTTTTTGAGGGCACCCCCTTTAGTGTTGGTTTTAAAGCAAAGCCAAAAGGACTCTTTCTTTTGAGGGTACCCCCTTTAGTGTTGGTTTGAAAGCAAAACTAAAAGGAATCTTTTTGTTTGAGGGTACCCGCTTTGTTGTTGGTTTTAAAGGAAAACCAAATGGACACGTTCTTGTGAGGGTGCCCCCTTCGTTGTTGGTTTTAAAGGAAATCCAGAAGGACTTTTTTAGGGTACCCCCTTTAACGTTGGTTTTAAATCAAAACCAACATGATTTTTTTTGAGGGTACCTCCGTTGTTGTTGGTTTTAAAGGAAACCCAACAGGACACGCTTTTTTGAGAGTACCCGCTTTAGTGTTGGCTTCAAAGGAAAACGAAAAGGAAGCTACCATGTTGCTGGGTCCCCGAAAAAAACCAAAGCGATTCGTTGAGCCGAAGTTTCCCCGGGTGGCCTTGCTCCACGCTTTAAGATCGATTGGTGGTAAAGAAGGCTTCTGGGACTTCTTCCAACCAATTTAGCTCGGAAAGTGAGCTTGGCTGAATGAAGATTGCGGTCGAACTCGGAAAACGAGTTCCCAACAAGCTGGTTTTACACCAATGCCAACAACATGCGAGGGATGCTGGATTGCGGCATAGTCTCAGAGGCAGCTTGTCCAACAAAGGAATTGGAATGCAGAGATCTGAAAGACTGCAATCATGTTAATTTGGCCCACGACTGGCGTACTTCAATGTTGGATGGCATTGGATGGTACGCGAAGCTTTTTGGCATCCTGCGAGGTTGCAAGACCAGAAGAGTGGCAGTTTTCGAGAATCGGGGATGTCCGTTTGGATGGGACAAAAAAGGGAAACACTTGAGGAAGCACCACCGGTCTTGGGGATTCCCAATTTCACGAAACACCCCCGGAAACTGCCAGCAAATGACAGTAGAGGAGGGCTGGCAACTTTTAACGAAGCGACAAGTCAGCGGCCCCAAACCTCCTTTTTCGGATGGGAAAGCCTGAAGGAAATGCCCCTGCGGATTTTCTGGGCACTCAGAAAGACAGTCCTTGTTTTTAGGGATTTCAAAGCACCCCCCTCGTTTGTGGGTCTTGCAGAGGTCCGTACATTCCCTTGGAAAGAGCAAACACTGCAGTTGCTGGCCGTCAGGGTTCCCCTATAGACAGGGCAATTGTGCAATTTTGAGATGGGACATAGGGCACCCTTGTCAGGGGTGAACGGAAACCAAAGACCGCCGAGTGCTATTGAAGGCAGGACATGACGCTCGTCAGAGCTCGCAACGGAATTATTTTCTTATATTATTTCATCTTAATTTATTATTTATTTATAGTTTTCATATTTGGTCTAGAGATTTATTAAGAGAATTGGCTGAACAATGTGAAGTCTTGTTAATAATATGTTTCTTCTTTTTGGAAGTTTTCTAGTTTCTGAAGCCCTATTATTTGTTTCTTTTTTTTGGACACCTTTTCATTTATTATCTTCTCCGCTTCTCCAACTTTAGGGATGGGGTGTCCCCTTTTTGCTTGTGGTTACGGGAAACAAGGGAAGCCAAAGCCAGGGGTCTGGGGGCATCCATAACACGGGTTTTGAATGGCGTACTTCAGGCCCCCTTTATGAATCCCCGGACAATGCCTCTGCGGGGTCCCTGGGACACACTTTGGCCAGTCAAAACCTCAGCTGACGACTCGTTGTTAAAACCGGCCAGGCGGAGACGCCCTTGACGGGGGAGCAGCTTTTGTACGAGGCAGCCCAGTCCACTTGGGTCCCAAGAGGTTGGGGAAATTGAGGATGGGTTCTCCCATTTGGTGTGTTCTTTTTGAAGAGATCGGTACCCTTTTGCGTCTTGGTTCGGGATGGCTAGCAACTTTGAGAGCTTGAGAACCACTGGAAAAACTTGGAGGTGTTGCCCACGCCAAGGGCTGAAGTTGTGAGTAAGTTGAATACACATGTCCAACCAAAAAGTTCAAATTCAGCGTCAATCCAACCAATGCCCAATGCAACCGGGTGTCAAAATTGGGGGATTCGGATGAGTTTCCTTTGGGTCTCCTTTTGAGCCACTGCATCTTTGAATTCGAAGTTTTCTCGTGAAGAGGTTGCCCAGCAGGAGCAGAAAAGACCATGCCCAATGGTTCCTTGTGACTCGCAACTGAGGGTGTCGCGATTTCGGGGGTTGGCGCGTGCAACCATTTGACCAGATTCAATGAGGGGCCGGGCTTTCCCTTTTGCTTCCTCTACATGTCAGGTCTGCTTTTTGGGAAACTGGGCATCTGAAATCAGCTTGACTCGAGCGGAAAACGATCACCCAGCATCCAGCATTTTGCGAAGGTATGCTTCACTCCCTCAGTTGCTGGACTTAACTTTTTGGAGTTGGACCATTTTAGTGGCACATGGTTTGCCTTTTCCACTGTTTGTGGGACGAACAAGCAGCCCCCCTAATAGTGTAGAAACCCTTTCAAGGGAGGCTGTTCATTTCAGTGGAAACAGCAAACCCTGTTTAGTGGCAAATAACAAGTGCCGACAGTTTCTGGCCAATCCGCTCAGGAAGTGAGATACAAACATGCTTCTTTGGCGGGTCACTGAGCAGGAAATAGATGGCCTTTAAGGCCGCACAACGAGGCGCATGAGCAATTTGTGAGGTGCATCCGGGTACCTGAAGTGCCAGTCCTGCACAAAACAGATGTGCCAGGGTCCATTTCAAGCCTTGAAAGTAGGTTGTTGCTTCCAGAGGAAGGTCCAAGCCGTCAGGGCGAGAGCTACCTGCCGCAGGAGGGGGACCACATTCGAATTCCAGAGATCCGGGCGAAAGGGGAACTCATGTTCGCCTCTCGGAAAGCCTCCCCGGAGTTTGGAGGTCTCTGGTCCTTTCCTACCCCTGTCAATGGGCAAGTGAGAGGACAGGTTCTCCATTTTGGGCGGGAAACGGCCAGGATGGGAGGACTACTGTACCCTTTGTGAGCCTGCCAAACCTTGGATCGTTTGGACAAGGTGCAGGAAGATATTTGCAGTTTCCGGATGGCCCTTTCATGACTTTGGAAGGGCAAGCCTGGAGACTACAAAGGAAATTCGCAGTGGCATGCGGCAAGGGGTGGGGGGAACCCCAAAATCGGATTAGGGGACGACGAAGAATTTGCCAGGCCTTGCTAAACTGGCTGTTTGCATCGGTGGTTTGTCATGTTTTGTGTGCTTTTGAAGGGGGCTGGCACCCAGTGATTGTCAACTTCGGAGTCCGTGGAGAGGATCTTGTTTTAGAAGCTAAGCCGAGGGATGGCCACGGCAATTCTTCCGCGTACTCCGACCCCATGTTCTCAGTCTCTTTTGGCCCTTTTATTTTTCCTGTTCGATTCAACGTCAATATATCCGGAGATCCGTGGATTGTTTCCGACGTGAATCGTATTCATTGCTTGACTGCCTCCATCTGGCTCCAAAACCCGTCGTCGATTTCTTTCTTTTCGCTAAGACTCGAAGACTTGGGCTTGTGTTGTTACCCCCAAAAGTGGGTGGCTTCCCCCTAGTTTCCCTTGGTTTCCCAACCCCAAGAGAATATGCCTGAAACGCAAGACACACCGAGATGGAAGGCTCTCCCGCCAACGGTACCTTTTTCGCCTCTCTCAGAAACACGAGAGACACCCCACCCCAAAAAATCTAGGTGCCTGGACCCTCCATACCCGGAAACAAGGCGAAGCCTGCTTGTTGGGAAGGGGGGGGTGGGGGGTGGGACATTGTCCTTTTGTAGTTGTTGTTGTTTCTCAAAAACAACACAGATTGGGTTTAGGTGTTTATTAACAGTATGGTTTTCGCATGGTTTTGTTTGTTTTCAAAGAAATGCCCATGTCAACTTTGGCTTTTTCTACAAGTCCCATGGTTTTGGTGGCGGGCCTCGTTTTGACCCATGGTTTTGCACAGTTCTTCAATACACACAAATGATATATAGATACTCCCAAGCCAACTTTGGGGCTCTTCATGCAAATTCCCATGCTCGGTTCTGGCGGCGAATCCGGGTTTTTTTCACCCTCTTTCCAGGGTTTTTGGCTCGCCCCATTTGTTTTCAGCCCTCGTTCTTCTCAAGCCACCGGCCCATCCTTTTTCCCCCGGGGAAGACCATTTTAATCAACACCTATACCCTTTGGGTCAGAACGAGGCCCGCCACCAAACCCATGGGACTTGAGTAGCAACTTGAAAACCAACAAGGCCATGCGGGTCCATGGCTCGGTGTGCTCGACAGATGCGAGGCGCCGGAGGTGGTGAGCTCAGGCCTGGAGCTCCGCTGCGAGGTCTGCGAGATCTTCGGGGCGGTTGGCGTAGGCCCTGGACGGGACGGGCCTGGTGCTTGGTGCTTGGTGCTTGGGTGAGCTGGGGGGCGGAACCCGGGTGAAAACTTGTGGTGAACTTCGGGCTTTTTTGGGTGGGTTGGTGTTGGTTTCTAGTGGTTGGTGGTGGTTGGGTGGCGTTTTTAGATGGGTGTTTCGTGGGTGTTCGTGGTTTTGAGTGATTTTTAGCCTTGTGTTTGGTTTTGTTGTTTCTAGTTGGGTTACTGGCAGTTTCCATTTTCCGGGGATCTGAACACGGACAGCCCAGTTGAGTGAGTGCAAAGGATCCTGGGCTGGAGTGGTTTGTGACTCCTTCTGGGGGTCGATGATAATAGGGCCGGTCGGGGTGGTACGACTACGGGCTTTGGAACCCGACTGTTTGAACCATGTTTTGCCTTTTTCTTCTTCTTTTTTTTGCGAGCTCTAGCTGTTCGTACTTAGCTGTATCTCTCCCTTTATATACCTTGTACCACCTATCTTTAGTAGATCCTAAGGGTTCATGAGGAGTGGTAGAGGAAGATATAGACAGGTTATCAGGTGCAAACAGATGGTGAGTGAAAGGCTTTTGGTCACTCACTTACATCTCATTATTTCCCTTCCTTTCTCTTGTCCATGCTATCTCCTCTCTGTGAATGTTGGAGATGCATGAGGACAAGAAGGAAAGGAATAAGGCAGGATTATGAATGCAGGCTCTTTTCTTCTCTATTCCCTGCCTTCCCTTCCTTTCATATCCATCCCTTTCACACACCAAACAGAAAGCAACAAGTGCCGTGAGTGTCTGCAACTTGCTGGCCACTATCCACATTTCGATCAAGAACACCAAAAACACCCGTCCGGCGAGTTTCTGCGGCTTGTTTCACCATGGGAGCCCTTTACACTGTATCTTTCTTAAAGGGGTGCCGTTTTAAAAGGGGTTGTTAGCCAAAAGAAAACAGCACAGCTTGGGCCCCCTATACAAACCACATGAGGTCTGGTCAAACTTTCCAGTAGTTTGTGGTTCTTTTCGGAGAGACATTGGGGCACTCACTGCGTTTTTTATTCTAAAAGAAAAACTAGCTAAATTCCACCAAGTCCCTAAATTTCCCGCAAGGACCACTCACCCCGATCACCCACAGTTTTTTTCTCACAAAGACCAGTGGACTCACAAAGTTTCCCACAAGAGCCCACAAAAAGGAGGGCGCTCACGAACTGTCACAAAAGTTCCCAGGTCATCTTGGAGACCTTGCATGGTTTTGACCGGGTATGTGGCTGTTTCTGAAATAGCCACCTAAAATGGTTGGTGTCCTTTTGCTTCCATTCAAGTACCAACCTCAAGGGGGCCAAGGGTACAGGGTGCCTTTTGTGTTTGGTGGTTTTAAAGGGACACCAGAAGAAACCCAACCATTTGTGTTTGGGTTCCCCCCATTTTGGCACACCAGCTGTGTCAAAATAGAGGGGCCCCTATGCACAGCTGCGTTTTCCGTTTTTGGTTTTCCCTTTTTGATCCAAGCCCAACCAGACAAGCACCCCCCCAAAAAAAGAAAGGGATACCGAAAAAAAAAAAAAAAAAAAAAAAAAAAAAAAAAACAGCCACGGTGGCGAGCCTCCGCGAGCCGCGAGCGGTCGCTCGAGTGATTTCCTGGGCCAGGCAAGACCCAGCTGGCGCTCACCTTGGCGGCCTCCTTGGCCCCCAGCCGCCGGGTGCTCTTCGTGGCCGTCAAGGCAAGCGGACGCGCCGGACGAGTCGCCGCGCAAGCGCCGCTGGCGGAGGTTCGTTTCGGCGCCGTTTTTTTTTTGCGCAAAGGCGAAGCGTGGGACCCCGCGTGGGAAGAAAACAAAAACGTGGTCGGTTTTGGTGACCAACCCCTCTTGTAGCAAAATGTTTGAGTCTCTGTGTTGGGTTTGCTGGTTTTGAATCGCAACCGCCTTGTGTAAAGGCGGTTTCCGACGTTCGGGGGGAATTGGGTTTCAGGTGCAATCGCCACTTGGGAGCTCCGCGGGTGATTCGCGAGGTCTTTGAGAAAAGGACCACGGCAGCAACTCCAACCTTTGGTGCAGTTTGCCGAGGGATGTTAGGACCTCAACTATTTTTTTGCCAACGGAGGGGTTTTCCGTATTGAACGACTACAAGTTAATTCGTCACTTTTAGCAGGGGAGCAGAAAGCAACCAACACCTCGTGTTGTGTTTGGGCCCAGGCATTTTGTTTTTTGGGGGCCATGAAGCGAGCTGGTTCACCCCCAAACAGCTCTTCGAACACCAACAAACCGCCCTTTCCAAAGCATGTCACCTCTACCACCTGCTTTCTTGGTGGTTCCCAGCCGACCCCTTGGCTTTCTAGGCTCTTAGGGTTTTGTATTTAACCCATGCACAGGAGATCGGCCACCAGGTAAAACGGAGGTTTGTTTTCTTAAGAGCGGCAGGTTTGGGGTTGGACAAACCAACTGGAAGCCGTTGGATTCTTGGTCTCGCCGACTCGCCCAAAGTTGGGGGCTCCCAGTGGGTTGCAGCCCGCGCGGGATCCGTTTGTAAGAACCGATGGGCATGTTTTAAGGGTGAGAGACATCGAATCGAATGTGTGGTTTCGCAGCCTTAGGCCGATGTCCACTCTTGCAACGATGGGTTCAAGGAAAGCAGTCCAAAACCCTCCCCTCTCCCAGATTCCATAACTGGAGCCAAGGAGTCCCAAGTACCACCAGATTCTGGGCAGAGAATCCACATTTGTGTTTGTTTGGGGCCCTTTTCACGTTGGTTCCAATTGAAATCAACAGGCACCCCGTCATTGAGGGCATTTCCCCCTTGAGACAAACGAGCGTGGTGTATTTTAGGAAGGGTCCCCTTTTCTTGCTGGTTCAACGGAAAACCAAGAGGAAATCAACCCATTTCCCGTTTGGGGGTGGTGGTGGTTTATGGAAAAATGCTGCCACCCTCCTTTCGTTGTTGGGGGGGGTCCCCTTCAAAACGCATCTTGCGCCCAACGAAGCCACGCGCTTCAGCCGCCAGGACGCGCCGGCGGCCCTGGCGCAGCGCCTGCAATGCATGGCCCAGGCGGGCTGCCGGGCCGGCGGGCCCAAACATGGCTAAGAGAAGAACACATGAGCCACAATCAAAACCCGGGTAGATGAAGGTGAGTAAGGAACGATTCCAGCCAGAAATAGTTGCAGCCGCCTTAATAGTTCTTTACATGGTTCTGGGTCGACCATTTTTGTACCTGGTTTTGATTATGACTCAAATATAGCGAAAGATGGCCAAAATTATGGCGAACAGATAGAATAGAAGTTCAACAGAGATGAACAGATGGCACGGCTTTTTCCTGCAACCTTTTGGTTTATCCCAGCGTTCGGACCCCAGCGCGCACTTCTTCGTCTTTTTTTTTTGGGGGGGGGGGTGGGGGCAGACCTCAGTCCACTTGACTCAAATCAGATTTTTGTGTGATGGTGCTTGAGCCTTCAAGCAGAATCCCTCTCAAAGGTCACGGTGGTACAACAGGCTCAACCAGGGCCCCTATTTCGTGAACTGATGACATCAATCGCTTGCATAGCTGTTCAATTGATTTTCCAAACGGGAGGCCAACACCCTCCAAGCTGCTCGTGAGAACCTCAAAAAGGCTCCGCCCCAATTGTACTTGTCAAGGGGTCCCTCAAGGTGCGTAGTCCAAACCAGGCACTCGGCCCAAATGGCCCAAACGGCGTCGCAGCATGCATTGAAGCCTTCAATCTGACGGGAGTTTGTGAAGCAAAGCCCGGGACCCCTCCAGGTGGTTCATGTTGCCTCACCTTCAAAGCATCCCCAGTCTCCTTTTGACACATTGGAGGTGCGCGTGCCATAGTCAAGTTCCCAAAAAGCTCACCATTGTATCCACCTCCCTTCCTCTGTGAGTTGGTCCAACGTGTCCTCATGTTTGAAACTCATACTCGCATGTGGTCTGGATAGTCCCTCTCGGTTCCTGGTGTGGTTGTCGGGTATTCAAACGGACCCGCAATCGGCCTTTGCAAGCAAGTGACGCGCCTGGTTCCCTTGTGGGCCCTCGGTTGCAACAAATTGTGGAAACCAAAAGGCGACCAAAAGGAAGGCTGTTCAACCCAGATTGCGTTGAAACATACCAGGGAACCATACCTGGACAATTGTCCCTAGAGAACCCCAGACATTTGTCCACCACAAAAACCCGCCCAGGCCCAACCTTGCCTGAACAGCAAGGTGGGGTCCTGTCCGCAGGACATTGGCTCCCTGGCGCGGGTGCAGCTCTGCCGTGCCGGCGACTTTACGGCGCCCTGGCCACCAGCGGCTGGGTCGTTTCGTTTTGTGGGGAAGATTCCTTTACTCAGGTGTCCAAAGCGAATCGACCTTTTGACCTTTCGGTTTTCCCATGTTGGTCCAATTTAAGTAAAGGTCCCAAAAGGCGAACCTTTTCCAGGCCCTTGGGGCAACTGAGTTTACCCTCCCACAAACATGGCACCTGACAGGGGGTCCCTTTAAGAGGTAAGAGGAAACAGTTCTTCCAGGTACCCTCCCACAAATGCTACGGTAGTGGGAGGAAGGGGAGTTGGTCTTACGGCGAAACCAAAAGCAAATAACGATGTCGTGCTGGGGGTGGGGGGTCCCCGAACAAAAGAGACACCCAATGGGCTTTGGCAAGTGGACGGCCAAACCAGATTTGCACTTTGGGGCACAAACCCGCAGAATCGAACTCCGGCCGGTTTCGGTTTCGGGCGGTGAACCTAATCGATGTTGCAGTGATCAAGTGAAAGATGCTCAACTGCTGGTTGCTCTTGAGTTGACCGCAAACAATGATCGTTTTACTAGCCCAAAAAATTCTCAGCTTTTGAGCGTGGAAGACAACCCCTGGACGACCTATGTAAGACGGAGCTTTTCTGAAGGCGGCTTGAGTCAGTCCCTCACTCTGTTTGGCTCAGGCATGCTACAGGCACAAATACGGAGAATAGTTGGCCCAGAGGATTGAGTGTAATCCATTTCATTTCAGCCGCCATTCCAAAGGCGGAGGGTGACGCTTTTTGCTTCCTTCTCATTCCAGTCAAGTGCCCGGGTGCTGGCTGTGTTGGGCATGAAGGCACCAATCGCAGCTGTTCGAAGCATGTGAAAGTGCCGTGTTCGCGAGTGCCCTTCTCAGCCTTCTTCGAACACAAAGCAGCGAAACACAGGGCATACCGTACCAAGCAGTGAGTAACCTGGCGAACGAGTTGCAAGAGCGTGTCTTGCAACTGTCCTTGACCGAAGGTAGCTGCCAGTCTCTCTTCAAGAGGTGTCAAATCAACTTGTTTTGGTTCGGGTTGGGGGATGGTCATCAACCCCATAGGGAATTTAACGATGGCAAGGATTCCTACTCAGGGAACCAGAACCATGGCCTACGGGTCAGGTTTGGTGATGCGCATGAACAGAAGCTCAGTTTCTTGAGCACGGGGCGGTTTGAGTTCAAGGCCAGGCATTTTTGGGGAATAGGCGCTACACTCCCTCCAAGAATCGGAAGCTGAGATGGGTTTTTTGAAGACTGGCATCATTTGCAACACGCCTCCTGTCCCCATGATCCGAAAGAGGGTGGATGGTGCTGAGCAGCAAAGCAAGTTGATGGCGTTCAAAGCAGGCTGGCGTTTTGACTCCCTTTTGGGGGAAGGTAAACGACCCTCCCGCAAAAAGTGTGTACAATGCAAAAGCAAATGCATTGAGGTTGAAAGGGAGCTCATGTTGAATGCTGTGAATAAAGCATGCAGATGCCAAAGGCTGTGAGGAGAATGGCGTGCTCCATCACGAGCTCAGATGCTGCAACCACAGCTGTCACGCCCAACATGGCTAAGTCATGGGTCATAGGCCGTGGGTTTGACCACTCTTCTAGAAAACGCTCTGGTGCGCTTTTTGCGAATTCCACTTCTTCTCCTTTCTGTACTGCTTTTTCTTTTGTTATATGGATCCACAAAAGCCACATCCAAGGCTGCCCCCTCTTTCAGAGCGTCGCTTGGCAGCCTTTTTTGTGGGTGGTTCCGCGAGCCGAAGCAGTGCGGGTCAAAATTGGGTTTCCTTTGACTCACTGTGCGAAATCAAATTCCTGGACATGCGTCCCCATGGAAGTAGTAACCTTCCCTCCTGACTGTCAGCTTCCATAGTTTGAGCGCGTGTGGCTGTGAATATTTCAGTTTGGAGTGGTTGGTGGACATAAACGCCCACTTAAACGATGTCCTCTAAAGGGTCACCGTTCGAATTCATATCCGTGTTGTTTTCCGGCGCCCCGCCTCTTCTCCCAGCTTCAGCAAGTTGCCGACAGCGCCCAGGACTTTGCGAGGATCATCCTAGGCTTCGGAGAGTCTTTGCAGCCCAAGGAGCCAGCCCCTCTGGCTGGGGGCCCGGCACTTGACGACGAAACGGTTGGGGTTGGAGCCCAAATCATAGGGGGTTGGCTTGTCTTCCATTTGCTTAAGAATATGGTTACTGTAAATCTTCCCCTGTTGGTTTTAAAGGGAATCTACCACTGCGAGCATGTTTGTTTTTCTTCCAGGGGACGTATCCGCAAATGGAGGTTCTGGTTGGCTTGGCTGGCTGGTTTCCCTGGCATCAGACTTGTTGATCCATGCCCTGACGTAGAAGGGAAACGAGCCAATATCCAACCAATTTCCGACGCCAATGATCACAACTACAACGCACGCATTCAACAATGAAGGACTGTAGAAGCTGGGTTGGTTCAAGATCAACCCTCAATCCTTATTTCAGATGGCCGCGGCTTCCCCTGTTGCACGTAGTAACGCTACTCCCCTCCCCCATTTTGAACTGCTGGGCCCCAGACAATTAACATCATTTCCCTTTTCGGCGGTTTCAGTTTCCCTGTTTGTGGGTGGCTTCCTTTGTATGACTTGTGAAACCAAGAAAAAGGAACGGCAATACAATCTGGACGGCAGCTGAGCACCAGGCGAAGAAACTCGCCAACTTCTACAAAGAAACTCGCCAACCCTCCTGTTGTCTGGCGGGCCTTTGGCTGTGCGAGCTTGCCCAAGCTGGTTCCGGCTTGCTAGCTACTTCACGGTGCCTGCTTTTGCATGGGCAGGGTTTTCGTGTTGGTTTCCGAACCAGGCCCACGAGGGTACCCTCAAAAAGACATGAAGGTGTCTTCAAATAGGAAAAAGCACCAACAAAGATGGGATCTTCTTTCAGTTTCCCTTTAAACACCGCCTTAGAAGGCTCAGCCTCAACAAGAATTGCCACACCCAGCTACCATTTTTCTCTCAGGTTCTGCTGGACGGGCTCTCCCTACTGCTGGCACCCTTTACCTCCGCCAACGGCTGGGCGCACAGGCACGGCGCTCTCGCGGGAAATTTGTTTGGGGGGGGAAACAGGGCCAGGTTTTCACCAGGTTTTTGCAGGTTTCACCAGGTTTCCCGAGGTTTTCCTCGGGTTTCCCCCCAGGTTTTCACCTTTCACCCGGTGTTTGCCAGGTTTTCCGTTGGACACCGCCCTGAAAAAAACAACCGGAGAGCCGATGGCATCTTTCGAGGAATGGAAAGCGGCCCAGGATCTCGCCGGAGGTGAAGCTTTGTCTTGCTTGGCAGGTGCCGAGGTAATCCGGAGACCACGCACACACTTTGGGTGAAGTCCGTGGTTTTCAACTTGGGGGTCAACTTGGCCAGCGGATTTCCGATCTCAGCCCCATTTTCAAGTTGGGTCAGGTTTTCCAATGCTTTCCCAGGCCTTCCTCAGGTTTTCACAGGGATTTTTCCCTAAACTTGCCAGGTTTTCCTTGGGTTTTCCCAGCTTTCCTCAGGTTTTCCCCAGGGGTTTCCCAGGTTTTTCCCCCAGGTGTTTTTTTGCTGGTTTTTTCAGGGTTTTCACCCACGTTTTTCCCAGGTTTTCTTCGGCGCATTTTGCTTGGATGTTAGGACTTTAACTTTTTGCCAACTGGCTGTGGGTCAAAACCAATGGTACCATTTTAGGGTAGGTGCACCACCCATTTCAGTCTGGTTTAGTGTTGATTGGGATGTTCACTGGGGGTACGATTCGGCTTTTGACCCATGGCCAACTAATGGGTTCGCATTAAACCACTAAAAGTTAAACTTTTGGGGAGCAGATCAAGGGGTTTATTCCCACTTCTGTGATACAAGGGAATATCCCCCTTTTATATGGGGGTGTTAGTCTTTGGGAAGCCCTTTTTGTTGTATCACAGAAGTGGTCATTTGCCACAACCCTGTTTAGTAGGGGAGCAACAATTTGTCCTTAGATCTCTGGGTCCAGGTGGCGCCTCGCCTGGAGCTGGCGCCAGCTTCGGCAGCTGGCCCTGCCAGGCGCAAGCCCGGCCAGCACGGCCGAGTGGCGCTGGGCCCCTCTTTTTGTGTTACCCTCAATTCCCCCGAGTCATAAACTTAAAAAACTTTTTGGGAAGACAATGTTAGTGGTGAATGTAAAGTTTGGACCTTTTTTTGGGCCATCCACTCAGCAAGTGAGTACCACGGCTGGCCAAAGTTCTTCGGGTTGCCCTCCGAGACTCCAATGGAAGTGGATTCCCGAAGGCTCGAAACGAAAAGGGCGACAGCGTCTTCCGACACCCCCAGGTTCCGCCATGATTGTCGGAAGGGTAAAGAAAGACACCAAAAGGTCTAAGATAGGTCTGCGTGACTTTTGGGTCAAGCAAAAATTCGCTTGGATGGGCGCTTGGATTGGCTTGGCCGCCATTTAGTGAGCAAAGGAGCCACTGGGAGGTGTCTGAAACCCTTGGGCTGGTGTTTTTATCGGAAAGCCAGAAGAAAACACCAAGAGCGGCCTGGGACACTTGAGCAAATGGGAGATGGGCACATGAAGTTTTATCTGCCTGATTGGGGTCTCCTCCGAAATGATGCACTCACTCTCTGAGTTCCTAGACCACCTTTTTGGTTCCGCTCTGGGACCAGTCTCCTCCAGCATGATTCTTTTTCGATTTTAGGGCTGAGCGAAGTTTTTGCTTGGTGGTTCACTGTCCGGTTCATTTGCTTGGGCTTTTTGGGCTTTCAGGGTTTAGTGGTAGTTTCCATTCAACTCACTACAAGTTGAAAACTTTTAGCAGGGGATCTGAAAACGGACAGCCCAGCTCCTGTTTTTTTCAATCTCAATGCACTTCCTGCTTAGATTGTGCACCTTGATTTGTTCGTGGTTCGTGGAGTAAAGAAGGGGCCCTCAGAGGACCATCCATTGGGGTCTGAGTTTACCAATTCTGAAGGGAAACCTGTTCAGGAAACGGAAGTAGTTGTGGTAAAGCCTCGGACTGATCAGCATGTTAGTTGGATTGTCAAGCTTCCACAAGTGGGGTGGTCTCGACATACTGTACTGTGTTTATTTTATGGTCAAATGCACTGGCAAGCCTTGAGCCGCCTGTATGGTGTGTGCGTGTGTGTGTGTGCACACTCTGAGGTCCAATATATTTTTTCATCTGAAATTTAAATGCAGGGGGCCACCGGGGGTCAGGGGGGTCGGTGGCCAACGAAGACACCCCCCTGACCCTGTGAAAACGTACCTGCACGTGAGGCTTTTCCCTTCCCTTTGGTCCCTGAAAAGGCGCTGTCTGTTTCCTCTTTGTTTCTCTCCCACTAAGCGCCGGACGATATCATGCACAAGGAGTACGACAAGCAACGTGACTGCATCCTCTCTCGGGAGGCGTAACCAAAGTGTGTTAACCGGCAGTGGTTCTGTCAAAGGCACTGTCGTCAGGTTCAGTAAGAACCACGATCCAATATTCTCCAGGATATTACTGGAGCTGACTCCTGTTTTCACCTTTTTCTGAAATTACCTTTTTCTGCACCAAAAAAGTCCTACGTCTGACATTATTCTTCGATAAAGCTCCGTCTTGATGCTACGTCTGACATTAACATCTCAGCCAAAAGCCGGGCAGAGGACAGTTGTTTTTTCAGCAGCTGTCAGCACTGCTCAAAAAGAAGAAAAAGAGCCATCGTTGCCAATATGTCGCAATGGTGGAGTCGGAGCTACCAAAGCCAGGGCAATTCATGGCAGGACTGGCATCACAATGGCTGGCGGTCACCTGCATCGACTAACAAGAAACGGTTGATACCAAATTGTGCAACCCTGTGCTAAATATGGCGTGGGCAGCTCCGCCCTTAACGGGAGCACGGCGTGATTCAGAGCAACGGACTCAAGCAGTTTTGCGTTGTTCAGGATGCGGCTTCGATGCTTCTCCGGCTATGCTGTCGGGGTGTGTGCGTGCAACCCTGACACTCAGGGGGGCCAGGTGGAATACTAAGGCACGGGCAGCTCCGCCCTTAACGGGAGCATAGCGAGGCAAAGTGGGGAGTCACGGGCAGCTCCGCCCTTAACAGGAGCATAGCGAGGCGAAGCGGGAGTCGGGCGTCCATCCGTCACGGATGGCGTGCGTGTGTGTGCACACTCTGAGGTCCAAGAGATTTTTTCATCTGAAATTTAAATGCAGGGGGCCACCGGGGGTCAGGGGGGTCGGTGGCCAACGAAGACACCCCCCTGACCCTGTGAAAACGTACCTGCACGTGAGGCTTTTCCCTTCCCTTTGGTCCCTGAAAAGGCGCTGTCTGTTTCCTCTTTGTTTCTCTCCCACTAAGCGCCGGACGATATCATGCACAAGGAGTACGACAAGCAACGTGACTGCATCCTCTCTCGGGAGGCGTAACCAAACCAAAGTGTGTGTGTGTGTGTGTGTGTTTGCGCGTTTGTTTTGAGGGTTTAAAGGACACCGCCATTTGAGGTTTGCTTTGGTTTCCCTTTTAACAACTCAAAAAGTTGGGAACTAGGTTGGTGCATGGGGTAGGCTCGCATGGGGCTCGCAGATTTCAATCCACGGGGATGTACCAGAACGTCGCTGGGGTGGGCGAGTTTCCGCGGGAGAGCTGGCGGTTTTGCCAAGCTCAGCCTTCCGCTTGCCGCCTTGGAGAGTCAAGTAGCAGCTGGAAGTGTTGGAGCGCCTGGGTTCAAGACACACATCAGATGTGCGGCTGCAGGGTATGGGTGGCCTTC